>NMRB01000968.1:113053-137471 GCA_002633025.1 Notospermus geniculatus | reverse complement strand
CCCCCCCCCCCCCCCCCCCCCCCCCCCCCCCCGCCACTAGATACGGCCCTGGGATTTTGCTGTTCACAACTGGACGGGGTTTTAGTAATCTATGTTCCTTCGAGGTGTGTCATACCATAGTCTTTACCTATCACCCAGGAAGGCCCTCACCAATGTTGACTTCTCTTGCAGGTTCAGCTGTTGGTTTCATCGAGTGACGTTGAGAATTACAAGCAGATCAAAGCCGACTTGGATGACTTGCGGTCACGCGTTGAGAAGTCCGAACTTTGGGTGTACAAGAGTAGTGGTGGGGAGGGAGGCAGTAAGAAGAAGAAGAAAGGAGATGGTGGCGATGAAGGGGGAAAGGTAGGTTTGTGGTTTTCAAGGTGAATTTGCACTTGGGTATTGTCGATTATGTTTATTGTGGCCATGTTCTTGTACACAGACGACAGCTCCTGTGTTTTCGTCTAATGGGATATCTGCCATGCGTTTATCTACACTTCAAGTATCTGTTTTGTGTTTGGATATCTAGAGTCTCCTATCTCTTCACTCATATGCATGTTCCTTTGTGTACATTTCTAATAGGTTTTTGGATTGGCCTCTAATAGCTTGAATGTGCTTTCTAGATTCCTAGTAGCTCTTTTCTAGACTTCTAATAGACCTTGCATGTTTGCATGGATTCTCTAATAGCTCTGTTATCATTGTCTATCGGTATAGCACTATTTTGTTTCTCTGGTATGACCTTGCGACAGCATGTGATTGCATGTCTGAATTGCTACTGCTGTTGATAATGACTGTGATGTGTAGGCGTCTCTTGGTGGCTGCCAGAGAGTACTTTAACACACCTTTGTCTCTTGGCTCTTGTCATGTGCATGTCTCTTCTAGCCACTATGTCACTATGTTACTGCTGTCAGTGACTGCTACACACTCAGCTCTGCTGCCAGTGACTGCCACACTCTCAGCTCTGTTGTCAGGGACTGCTTCACTCTCAGCTCTGCTGCCAGTGACTGCCACACTCAGCTCGACTGCCACACTCAGCTCTGCTGTCAGTGACTGCCACACTCAGCTCTGCTGTCAGTGTCTGCAACACTCTCAGCTCTGCTGTCAGTGACTGCTACACTCTCAGCTCTGCTGCGTACAAGATTCTGCTGCCTGTGACTGCCAGCTGCTTGTCTCTCTTGGTGACTGTCACGTGTTTGTCTTTGTTCGCAGGGTGATGGGAAGAAGAAGGACAAAGACAAAGATAAGGATAAAAAGAAGCCACAAACATTGGTATGGTGCACCTTCATCTGAATGTATCAAAGAGGTGTAGAATAGGATCATGACCTTCTTGATTTTCATACTGAATGTGTAATGCCATCTGTTTCTAAAACTTCTTTCTCTGGTGCTGAATAAGGGCTGCGTATTCTGAATGCTTGGAATCTATGCTGCATGATCTGTTTCTAAAGCAACGTGAAANGGAACGGCTTGACCCAGAGTGCTCAAACTTGATATTTAGCTCCCTCTGGATGACCTTTAAGTGCATGTCAAATTTTGGCCTGGTTTGATTTCCAATATGGCTGCCAGGTGGCATAACATGAAAATCATTAAAGTGCTATAACTCGGGAATGACTTGACCCAGAGTGCTCAAATGTGCTATGTGAATGTGGCTCTCTCGAGATGACCTATGTGCATGTAAGGTTTTGGCCTGATCGGACATCCAGTATGGTCGCCATGGCATGTTTGTACTTAGATATGGCTTAAGTGGGATTGCTGATGATATCTGCCAGTACCACTGTGCTGTCAAGCCAAGCGGGCACAGTGCCATTGGCACTATTTTCATACTGAATGTGTAATGCCATCTGTTTCTAAAACTTCTTTCTCTGGTACTGAATAAGGGCTGCGTATTCTGAATGCTTGGAATCTATGCTGCATGATCTGTTTCTAAAGCAACGTGAAATGTATGTGGTGCATTAAGCTGAGTTGTTATTCTGACCATACCCATTACAGGGCAGCATCGGCGAGCAAGGGTCGGCAATTGACCTTGATATTGGACCGGCCATAGATCCAAACGCTTCGCGGAATTACAAAATGATTAAAGAGGTAGGAACCAGTAGGTGTGCAAGATGAGCAGTGCATTACATCAGAAATAGATATTAAAAATAGATATATTTTTGATTACCGGTACATGTATATAATAATATGTTTGGTCATTATTTTAGGTCAGCCTTGTGGATTTAAATGTTTTGTGTGTGTCACTGTAATACATGTAATTCAATACAATTGCATTTACATGCAATTGTTTTGCATTTGAATTGATGCTTTAACAGTTGAAACCTGGCGTTACCCGGTACATGTACATATTTGTGAGTTATCACCATACTCCTCTTGTTCATATCCTGAGGCATGTCTGGATGGTACATGATTCACTTTTACAATCCCTGCCATCCCTACTCTGTATCTAATATCAGTGTGATGTCAGTTTTGAAGCTTCATATTCCCCTGGATGGCATCAATCATCCTCAACTGGGCATCAGCTTTGTTGTCATGTATCCTTGCTTGTTGTTGAGAGGAATTTGGAAGGGCTCAACTGTGATTTTCCTCTTCAGATTCTGTTGCGTTTGACAAGGTTGTGTGTTCAGGAGACGGCTGCTGGTAAGAAAGCAAGGAAACACGAACAACGTCTTCTCAGAAATATGGGTGCTCATAGCGTGGTGCTGGAACTGTTGCAGATACCTTATGAGAAGGTAAGCTGGAATCCATGACTGTCTATCGGTAATGTTGTCCTCAGAAGAGACCTGTTGAACTTGTGATTATTGTCCATTTTGCACATTAGTGCCAGGAATGAGCGTAATATCATTGAGAAGTTTTATGTTGGTAAACTCAGATTGCGTGGGCAAAAAGTGTGCAATTAGGGCTGGACTATCTGCAGAATTCCTGCGTTCTATCCAAATTCGTGCCTTATCTACTGACTTTGTCTTTCCAGTCAACTGACACACGTATGCACGAAGTCATGAGACTGGCCCATGAGTTCCTACAAAGTTTCTGCCTCGGTAACCATAGTAACCAATCACTGCTTCACAAGTCGCTTCATCTGTTTCTAACTCCTGGGGTAAGTAGAACTGTGTCAGGTTAAAATTGGTTTGTGTGGTGTAAATTGTAGGATACTTAACTAAGTTTTCCTTTTGGCTTTATGTAAAAAAAGTACCTTATAGCTTTCTCTAAGTCTCGCTCCGGTACCTTTCTCCAGATATATATTGGTGCTGCAGTTCAATTTATTTTCTTCAGAAGTAGGTCAGCTCTTTATGTATTGTCTATGATTTACTGTCAGAGTGGTGCAGTGGAAACAGCAGCACCTGTGGCATCCTAAGGTCCCAGGTTCGATCTCTGTCAGACCCATTCTTCATGTTGTGGAGTGTTTTACTCTGCTGTTCTGAATTCACCCAAAATTGTCTATAGAGCTATGCCATACTTGCTGCTCAGCAGTGGATTCAGTGTGTTAGTGAATGTGGAACAAATGTTGATTTTGTTGTCCGTCAATCCGTAGGGTCAGGGGGGCGTGATTTCTCAGTCTAACCCCGTGCCTACAAAGAAACAAACAAAGAGAGAGAGAAGTACCGGTATGCCTCTGCTTAAGCAGATGTCTATGTGGCTCCTGAAGGACATCAATGGTTTCCGCCTTAAGTTATGCGTAAGATTTCTTGTACTAAAGAGATATCAGGGTGCACCATTCATAATGAATCACTTGTTCTCGTTGTGTTACCTTGAGGCGGATAGAAAATCCTTGTTTCGATCTAATTCACGCTAACATCAGACCTTACCGTAACTTCTGTCAGTGGTAATCTTGAAGGTGTTCCACAAGTGCCTCCCTCTGAAGTAATAGATTTAGTCTCCAGTTCCTGGTCGCTTGATCAGGCTGGCTCATTCTTCAACTGACCAAGGACTAGGAGTTCCTGTGATGGAGAAGGGATTTTTTCCACCTCCAGCATTACATTTAAATCCCGACATTCGTATCTGCATGCCCACTTGTACCTTGATCCCAGCCCTCGGTCAGCGGTAACACCAAGCTTTCTTGATCTATATTATTGGTCTCCTTTAGTCATTTATTTCCATCCTTCTAAAACATTCTCTAGAAAGCTTACCTACCAGAAGACATAGCTACATTCTATGATGTAAGTAACGCCCCCACTAGTGGTGACTGGTGACATTGTCGGCATGAAGTTCAATTTTCCTGAAATTGGTTAGCATTCCTTTCCCTCAGAAGTTTGAATACCCCTCCATTGTTGCTTAACGATTATTTTTTCTTAGGGTGCCTGTTTGTAGGGAGTGAGAGTACTGACATTAGCTTGGTTTTGATGCCATGAAGTACGTTTCCCCTGGAGTTGGCCCTATTGGGTAGAAAATGCATGCACTAATTAAAACCCAGGCCTGTGCTTGTTGCCAGGGACCCGCAACAACCCAAGATACCAAGGCTATTGCTAGATGGTGCGAGTGGTTCAGTGACCTGCTTAATGTCTTAGATTGGCCTGCAGAGTGGTTAGTGCAGTGAACCATCAATGCCTATTACCTCTGACGTTCAGGTTTGATCCCCTGTCATGTATGGAGAGGTCCATAAATGTACTGCTGCTAATGCCATCTGGCTGTGGTCGCCATAACTACCTTTCACCCATACCTCTGTTTACAGGTTGGATACTGACAATTTGAATGATATGAAGCTAATCGCATAACAAGTTTATCAATCTTCAGTTAACTCCCTCTTCCCATTCCAAAGATTTGAAATAACTGTTGGTGCCTTGTGCCTTTCATTTTATGTTTTCCATAACCTCGCTTAACATCCTTCATCCTCAGTTTTAGGAACCCCTAAAAAATAACTTAAAAATTCTCCCTGCTTGAAAGAGTTTTAGTAGATTTTTAAGGTGGATGAACATCTTGCATCCCACTGGTCTCATCATGCCCCATCAGAAAACATGGATCATATCATACAATATGTAGATGAAAGAAGTAGGAAGAAATTCAAGACTGCTCATACTTCAAGCTGCTTCATTTATTTTCAACTTAGCTTCTTTGACTTGCAAGCTGATCACGTAGGGAGGTCTTCAATCATTGCCTAAATTTGGATCCTCTTAGTTGTCTTTAGCAGATTGCAAGCCTCTAACATGAAATATTTTTTCAGCTTCTTGAGGCCCAAACTGCCCGTGCGATCTTCCTCGACAACATCCCACTCTGTAATGAGGTTACGGAGAAAGTTGTACAACATTTTGTTCATTGTATCGAGACTCATGGCCGCCACGTCCAGTACCTGCGGTTCCTGCAGACAATCGTGAAAGCGGAGGGGTCATTTATTCGGAAATGTCAGGACATGGTCATGGCAGAGGTAAGTGCGAAGATATCCGTCAAAACCTGAGTAGAATATTAGAAGAGTTTAGCTCCCTGGATACCTTCATCTGAAATGCTATCTGAAAACCACATCATTTGTACATTTCAGCTTGTGAATGTTGGAGAGGAGGTGTTGCTCTTCTACAACGACAAAGCTTCCTTCCAAACGTTGATTGAACTGATGCAGTCAGAACGTCACCGGATGGATGAGAGCAGTCCTCTCATGTATCACATCAACCTGGTCAAGCTCCTTGCCTGCTGTACGGAGGGGAAGAACGTCTATACAGAGATCAAATGTCACTCCCTGTTGCCATTGGATGATATTGTGAGGGTCGTTACGCATCCTGACTGTCTACCCGAGGTGAGATGATGGAGTTCGAGACATGGCGGACAGGCTGACAACATATTTTCCAACCTTCTGTGATGCTGGAATTTGGCCTTTAGCATGTCGATTTCACTTCTCAATTTTCACATTCACTTCCAGGTGAAAGAGGCATACATCAACTTCTTGAACCACTGCTATGTGGACACAGAGGTTGAGATGAAAGAGATTTACACAAGTAACCACATGTGGACACTCTTTGAAAATTTCTTGGTTGACATGGCTACGGTAAGCAAAGGGGGAGCAAAAGTGCTGTGAGAGATGATTTTCTGATGTATTACATAATTTGAGGTTGATTAAAGCACTTGCACTGCATGTCATACAGTCCGAAATGGACATGCACGTGGGCTGTACATCTGGCAGTGCATAATGTATTGCTGATTATGGTTTCCTTGGGGATCATGTGGGTTGGCTGGCAAAACCTATTTCTAAGCCTGCTTGTTCAACTGTGATACTAAAATTCGTGCTTTCTTGCTTGACTCCCTCTAACTTTGATACAATTATTGGAAAAATTTTAATACCATATAGTTGTTGTCTTTTAGGTTTGTAATGCAACCCATGACAGACGACATGCCGATCTAGTTCTGGAGAACTACGTCACAGTCACAATAATGAACATCATAACAATGTTCTTCAGTTCACCTTTCTCTGATCAAAGTACCACTGTTCAGGTAGGTGAAGGACTTGACCCGAGAATGTAGGTCAGACTGACCTACATTCTGTTCAAATTTACTCGAGAACTGAGATTTGAGTGCATACCGATGTATAAGTCGTGTAAGCGGAGGTTGCTACTTCATTTCCTTTTCAATCACATCCATCCTCCATTAAATTTCAGACCCGGCAGCCTGTGTTTGTTCGGCTCCTTCAAGGTGCTTTCCGTGTTTCTCACTGTCCCTGGCTGACTGGGCAGCAGAAGTTTCATGTGGAAGACTGCATCAAGACACTCTCTAACATAGGTAAGAGACATTGTTTATCTCCCTGCCAAATGACTTTCAATTTCTGCAAAGTCAAGAAAATTCACGTCTGCTTTGCTCTGACCCTTCTACTGTGGTAGTTCTCTTGGAAATAATGAGTCGTTTGCTTTTCCTGCAGCAAAGAATCGAGGAATTGCCATCCCGGTGGATCTGGACAGCCAAGTGAACACACTTTTTAACAAGTCTCAGATCGTGATGAAGCATACGCGGGCATGGCTTAGTGCTCGATCGAGTCGGCGTGATTCCATGATGGTCATCTCCCGTGACTACAGGAGTATCATTGAAGGTCTGCAGGTTGGTGTTTGGCTTCACAAAAGGATAACATTTTGGAGAAGAAAAATCATTTTGTGTCCGTCACTAGAAATCTCTCGATTTTTGGCATGTGAAGCTGGAGCACAGACCAATAGACATCTTGGCAGGTGAAAAACATCTCGAATTCTACCCTCTCCTATCTTTTGCACCCTTCCAGGACATTGTTTCCCTGCTAGAGGATCAGCTGAAGCCCCTCGTGCAGGCCGAGTTGTCTGTCTTGGTTGATGTCTTACACAGACCCGAGTTGCTCTTCCCTGTGGACACTGAGGCCAGGAGGAAATGTGAGAGTGGAGGGTTTATATCAAGGTGGGTTGGTTTGTCAGTTGAAGCCCTAATCTGACTGTTGAAATGGACATCCAGGGCCACTGCAGACATTGCTTGGGGTAGAAAATCATTGAAATGATTCACAGACCTCGATAGGTATTCGTTTGAATGAGCTGAAGAAGGCCTTTCTTGCGGTACCATGAGTTCTGATACTGTTTACTTGGTACTCCAAAGAGAAGGCGAGCACAAAAATCGACACACAATATGATAATGTATATAAAGTCCATTTCCAGAGTATTTCCAAATTTTTGACCCCAACCGTGGTCTTCTTCAGGTTGGCACTTTTCCACACTAGATTTCAGAAAAGACTGAGCTGACTACTTGGTACTGTTACTGTAATTTGTTGTTTCAGGTTAATCAAGCACACAGAGCGACTGCTCGAGGAAAAGGAAGAGAAGTTGTGTATCAAGGTGCTACAGACCCTGAAGGAGATGATGACAGTTGATATTGAGTATGGAGAGAAGGTAAGTCATCAGGGGATGGATTCTTGTTGCTGGGGGTGGTAATGGAGGGCGGGTAGTTTCTGTATAAAACGACGATTGTGTGCAACATTTTCCATGGGGTAATGGTGGGGTAGAATGTGTTCAAAACAATAACAATGATTGCGTCTGCTTTATGATTTACAAGTTTTTTTATGGCATATTCTTCATTTTTTTGTCCCAAATGAATATCTCTTCACGTAAAATGTTGGGTACAGTGGGAAGTCATGGATTGTTGGTGACTGGGATATCGTGCCAGAGTGAACGTGGTTTCCAATTCTGCCGTGTGGCGTCGCTGTGAGTGGAGTGATGGTGTCTGCTAATGCTACTTCTGTCCTCCGTCAGGTCGAAACTGGAGACGTCTGCTTGACATGGAGTCTGTTGGCATGGTGTCTCGTTGCTTTGTTCATAAACGTATAGTCACCATGCTTTCCTTGAGAATGTCTCTGCTTTGGGCATGCAGTTCTAGCGAATAAATAGGGACTTGTAACTCATCTTTAGTGCAGCTATGGGCTGGGCCTTGGCTACTGGAGTCGGGATGCAGGCTCACACGGCTTATTTTCACTTAGAATAAAGTTTCTGATTTCATTTCATCTTTGTCCACCAAACATTCAATTTCATGCAAGTTACACTGTCATGGTTCATTTTGCATTTCAAAATGTATTGCATTTCAAAATGTATGACATTTCCATGGCACCACATGGCTTTGAGTTTAAAGTGCACAATTTTTATGATTCACACATGATTTATGTCACCCTTAGTAGTATTTAATTACTAAGCACCATTTTACTAAGTCTTGTAAAAGCCTGTTTTGTTTTCATATTGTCATTTGGGCAGCCATAACCATTGTTTATGATATAATATCCAGAGCTGAAAACAACCTAAACATATGATTTTATCGCTAGAATACATGTACTACTGTTTGTCTGTATGCCATACACGTGATGCAAAATTCGTCCCTACCAGTACTGGGTACATGGATGCCATGAAAACTAACCGTACTCATGAATCAGTGACCCATGGGGTTACTCATGCATCAGTGATCCGTGGGGTGATAGTTGATTGAAATAATAGCTTTTCTGTGCTCTAGACTGTACTTGGTTGTACAGTGTACGGCTGTTACTTCATTTGACCATATTCCCACTGATCACAAGTTAAGACACTACCTTTCCCCAGTAGAGAAGACTAAAGACACTAGATGTCGTCATAGAGGACTGGCCTGAACATGGGTATTAGAATGTAGAGTAGGACTGACAGAATACGGGTATTAAAATGTGGCTGCTTGGGGTGACATAGCACATCTAACCTCCGTCCTTATCCCATTATTCCCATAACAAGGTTGACCTTAAAGCTATGAGTAAGAAAGAACTAGATGATCACAAGAGGGTAAGACATGATTGTCCCTTGCATGCATATCATTCGCTGACTATATAACTCTTCTTCGATCCATCTTTACATGTACGTATGTCTGCAGTCTTCATGCTGTACTGTTGTGAAAGTGTGTTTTTAAGTGTGAGGAATTGCCATTTCCAAAATAGTCATCATTTATGTGTGTAGAGAGTAGGGGGTACTAGATCTGTTATGTAGGATGAAACCCCTGATGCTGTCGTGCATGAAATTCTAACAGAGGGAAAAAAATTGATGTGTAACTTTCCTCTCAGACTTGAAAACAATTTTCACTCAAATCAGCTCAGCGTGAAGGAAGTATTGCTATATTTTGTTGTGTCCTCTGGCCAATTAATTAGGGCCAAGTGTCTTTTTACATTTTTCTTTATTTCTAAGACATTGCTGGAATTTTCAATTTATTTTATCGATTTCTGTTCTACTTTTGTTTAAATAGAGCACTTCCATGTCATATTTAATGTAGATCCCCATTCAAACTTTGTTATGCCTTTCGGATGCTGGTCAAATTGCAAAAAATGAACTAATAGATAACCAGCCAGTCACAAGTCAAATGGAAGAAAGTGATACCACTTACAGAGGCTCCCTCTATGGAGCTCTGTCCTTGCATGGCTGATCATTTCTCTCTCCCCTATTCTGTCGTCCATGCGGTGTTTCTAGTCTTGAGACTTTATGGGAGGGCGAACAGTCTCTATGAATGAAAACAAGGTTCGCATCCATCATTTGCTTTAAACTCTGGTATCCTCTCAAGGAACACATGCTATCACTCACTCAAGCATCTCACTTAGAGATTTATTTTTCAATCATTTTGTTTTTTCTCATCAGATAATTTATGCATGTCAATTTCTTGAGGTGGTGTATGTTTCATACTGTCTGTCATTGCTGCATGTCAGTGTTGTCTCTCTAGGGAACGTATTGCTGTTGATCGTTTCCCGCTAGCATATAAGGAAGGTAGATTCCGTTGAGCCTGAGCTTAGCCAGAGATTCTGGGTGTCTGTAACCTGTAATGATGTAAGGGATGAAACTGGTACTCATTGATGGCTGAGTTGACTGAGGCAAGAAACATATGCACCATTGCCTTAGGACACTTTGCTCTGGAAAAAAACCTAATGCAGGTGGATTCGAACTCAGTTACTCTGAGGAAAAGGGTGTGGTAAAAAGAAGAAATAGGCAACTCGCTCGTTAGTATTACAAATTCTGTAGGCTTGTCTCTGTCTTCATGTCAATTGTGTGTTGTCTACGTGTTGTAGGGGATGGTGTTGGATGCCTTCTAGTACACAAACAGGCCGAATTGCTTATCCCTCTCTGAGGGACTATAGTGAGAGAGTTACAAATGTGACAGTTGTGAAGAAGCTCCTCTCTGAAACATTTGGTCCAAATTTGGTTATGATATCCCCACCTCAGCTTGCGTTTTTGGTCCTGAACTGCTCCTTTCTGGTTGACAACTTAATCTTACTGTCTGCTTGCTCTCTGTATTGAATGAAGGTTGGAAGAATGAAGCAATCTTGGGAAGTCCCAAAGCTCATATTTTATTTCTTTGATTTGTACCCGACTTGTGTTTATGTCATGAAGGAAATTTGTCAGTGAATCCAGTTGCTCATTAATCTGATCATGAGTTCATTCATGGGCCTGTCATGCTTTGTACATTGGAAGAAAAATCTAGGTCCTGTGTGCAGACCTGGTGTAGGAAGGGACAACATGATGAATTGCTACCCTAAGTGTACCTTTGTTAACATCTTTCTCTTTTTCCAGGGAGAGGTTCTGCGTAAGAGTCTCCTGACACTTTACTATGGACACACAAACCCAAGAAACAGGGATGATGGCTCAGATTCAAGGGCGGCCAAACAGGCGGACAACAAGGCAGCGTCACCTGCGGGACCTGGCTCGATTATGGTCAGTCGTGCCAAGATGACATTGGCGGAAGTTCAGGTATGAAGGGTATTCACCTTTTGGATTCAGACAGCTCCTTCTAGGTACATGTATGTTAATTTCCATCCGATACGGCCATGATTGTCATTTGATATGAAATCCCATTGATTCTTTCAGTGTCATTTAGACAAAGAAGGTGCTACAGACCTGGTCGTGGACCTCGTCATCAATAACAGCAGTTACCGTATATTTGTGGAGACGGTAGAGCTTGGTATTGCCCTTCTTGAGGGTGGGAATAACACCATACAGGTGAATTTTCATTACTAGTATATCCATCCTCAAGGAGAGATATCAGATGTCAATCTTCTGATATCTACCTTATAATCTTCTATCACTTCTGGGATCTCTACTAGAAAGTGCCTGAGGAAGACCCCGGTTGGGGTCGAAAATTTGCGAAATACGGAGACGACTTTACTTATAGGCCTACTACCTTACGGAGAGATACCATAGAGAAGATTAGATCCGTTGTTGTAAGTGAAGTGAGAATTCCTGTGGAATTAAAAGACCTTTGCACATCACTTTGTCTTGCAGATTTCATTCTACAAGCGTCTGACAAGCGACAAGAACTCCGAGAAATTTTTCAAAGTTTTCTATGAGAGAATGCGAGAGGCTCAAGCAGAGATTAAAGCCACAGGGATGGTGAACACAGGAGACAGTCTGCCGTCTGCTAAAAAGGAGGAGACACAGCCGAAGGAGGATGATAATAAGAAAAGAGGTGAAGATAAGAAAGTGGTGAAAGATTCTGATTTAAGTGCATGCGGAGTAGTGCAGTATTGCTGTGCAGTGAAGTAGGCCTACAGGGCTGTAGAGTGTAGTCTAGGGCAGTGCTGTAGAGTGTAGTTAGTGCAGTGCTGTAGAGTGTAGTCTAGTGCAGTGCCATAGAGTGTACATGTAGTCTAGTGCTGTGAGGTGTAGTGTAATCAATGCACAGCTGTGTAGTACAGTGCATTTGTATATTGGGTGATGGGCCTAGAAGTCACATGAAGTGTTGCCTTATCATAGTTAGCATCTTTCTCTTTTGTCCACAGGCCATGTGAATGAGAACGTCCTGAATTGTGAAATGAGAGATCAGCTGGATGACGCAGCTGTTCACACCAGCAAGGCATTCGCTCACGCCCGCCGCACCCGCACTCATGACCACGAAGAAGACTATGCCAGAGTGTCTGCGACTTCGCTTGATGATGTCTTAGCAGAAAAGACGAAGGAGAAAGACGATAAACGTATGGCACAGGAGATTGCTGTCATGCAGCCGATTCTTCGGTTTCTGCAGCTACTATGTGAGAATCATAATAGGGAACTACAGGTGGGTGGAAAAGTCGTGTTGCAGTGAGATTGACTGTCAAAATCAGTAGTCCATGATGCCCATGAAGAGTTGCAATAAAAGCAGGCTATAATTGAGATCCTATTTGTGTTTAAAAGATATCTTTCTCTATGTAGGCTACATTTCCCCTTTATCTTCAGAACTACTTGCGGCACCAAAGCAACAAAACCAACTTCAATTTGGTGTGCGAGACTCTACAATTCCTCGACTGTATCTGTGGTAGCACGACTGGTGGCCTTGGACTCCTTGGCCTCTATATCAATGAACAAAACGTCAACTTAATCAAGCAAACACTAGACAGTCTGACCGAGTACTGCCAGGGGCCTTGCCATGAGAACCAGGTGAGTGTCAAGCCAAGGGCTTCACTCGTATCAGGAATCATCAGGGTCCACGCAAATGCTCCTTCTCTCTCTGTTTTCTCATACTGGCACTGGATGGACTGGTAGGGGCTGTTACAGTGGCTTGAATTTCTTGGGAAGCTCTATGCTCCTGAAGTAGGTGACGTAGTGAAACTGAAACTTGTACTTTGCTTGTATAGTTTGTCTCATCTTGACTTTTCGATTTGTGTAAATTTTCAGAATGCGATTGCCACGCATGAGAGTAATGGTATTGACATCATCACAGCCTTGATTCTCAATGAAATCAACCCACTTGGCAAAAACCGGATGGAATTGGTGCTTCATTTGAAGGTAAGACCAATGACAGAGATGTCTTGGTCATGCCTGGTTGACTAGGCTTGACCAAAAATCACGTGGTTGATGTTAGAAAGAAGATGCACTCCCTGGATTTATGTTTGCTTGTGTGGGTCCGTTTCAATTTGTAGAAGCCAGGAAAAGTTCTTGGTCATCAAGTTGAACTTTCCTGTACGTTCATAGGCCTGTGGCTTTTACATGACTTTGTTGTGTCCTTTGACATTACATGCTTTTTCATTACCAGAACAATGCATCCAAGCTACTGCTAGCCATAATGGAGAGTCGACATGACAGTGAAAATGCTGAGAGAATACTCTACAACATGAGCCCCAAGCAGCTGGTAAGTCAGAACCATTGCAGACTGTTTAACTAAAATATTTTGCTTTAAACTGTTGAACAGGAATGTTGTTTTACATCCCTCGGTTTATAACCTAACTTTAACTTGATGTCTGTCAATTTGCCTCGCAGTTGGATGTGGCTAAGCAGGCCTATTACCAGGATGGCCTCGGCGAGATGGACGCCATTGATCTGGACCGGGATGGTGATGGTGGAGATGACGAAGTCTCACCACGGGTAGTTGGACATAATATCTACATCCTCTCACACCAGGTACACATCCCTTATCAGCTGTGTCATTGATTGGGAGATGAGATTATCCGAATATATTACGCAGATTCTTTCAGTTGGAAACTTTCCCTGAAGTTCTGCATTGTTCCTTGAAATTTTGTAGTACTGGTAGTTAGGTGGAGGCCAGAATTCCTCATTCCTTGTGGTGTGTTATGTTATGGACTGGTGTCTTCTGCTCCTCACAATGATTGTTTCCTCTGTCTTCAAGCTCTCACATCATAATAAAGAGCTGGCCTGGTTGCTGAAGGAGCAGTGTAACGAGCCGGCTTTAGAATACTATGCTGGTCATACAGCACAGATTGAGGTAAGTTCGCACTCTGGTTCAAACAATACTGGCCTGTGGAAGTGGGTGAATGCAGTGAATGTCAAATGTGGGTAGGTGATTTTGAAATTTATTTAAGAAGGTCTCCTCTGAATGCTGTTCAGAATGTTTGGTTGTTGTCTGGTTGTGATTTAACACTAAAAACTACCGGAAGATCTCTTGCTTTGAATGATTTACTGTATGAGAAAGGATGCACTCTAGCTGTTTCTTTCTAGATTGTGCGACAAGACCGTACAATGGAACAAATCGTATTCCCGACCCCAGAAATTTGTTCATACCTGACAGAAGAAACAAAGGTGAAGGTTTTCAACTCGGCGGAAAGGGACGACCAGGGGAGTAAGGTGTCCGACTTCTTTGAGAGACATGACGATATGTTTGCGGAGATGAAGTGGCAGAAGAAACTACAAGGTGAGGAACAACAGCTGATGACAACAGCTGATGTGGAATACAGTCCCCCCTCGCTATTACAAACCCTTCGGGGTCCGAGGGTTAGGTTCGTACTAACGCAGAGTTCGTAATAGCGAGGATTTACACATGTCATGAAATTTTGGGAGCCAGACATTGGGTTCATAATATCCGGGAGTTCGTAAAATCAAGGTTCGTCAGAGCGAGGGTGCAATGTACTATCATTGGGGTCACAATAATCACATTTTCATGACTGTGGTGGCGAGGACTAGGCCTATATCACTTTAGTTTCGCTTTATTTTATTTTCAGCAACTCCAATCTTATTCTGGTTTAGCAGCCAGATGAGTCTGTGGAGCAGCATCTCGTTTTATCTGGCAGTCCTCATCAACCTCATGGTGGCATTCTTCTATCCCTTCAGCAGCTCAGCGGGTAAAGAATCGGGTATGTTCAGTTGGGGCTTCCCTCCAGACTCACAAACCCTGCCTGAAGGCTCACTTACTCACAGAACACTTCAGGAGAATGGTGCTGCAGGATCTTCACTGGTTGAGTAATTGGAGCACTTTACAAATGTTACTGTTGATTGATTGACTACACCGTGTTTCTCTCTTCCAGACCTGGATCCTCGCCTCTCCGGCCTGGTGTGGACGGCATTTTTCATCTCCCTAGCCATTGTGATTACACTGCCTCGACCGTCAAGCTTTCGTGCACTCATCGCCTCAACAATACTCCGTTTTACTTTCTCGTTCGGTTTAGAAGCTACTCTAACCCTGTTGGGAACACTCAATGTAAGTTCAGGGAACACGTGTCCATCATCAATGTCACATCATCATCGATGACACTCATTACCCAGTACAAGATATGTCATACTCGAAGTTCCTTGTTCAGAGAAAAGAAATGAGGCCAACTGTTGTGTCAGTGGAAAGTTTTGATGATTTTTCTTTGCCCTCAAACCAGACTGTTTGTCCCTTTGCAGGTTTTGAACAAATGTATCTACACTGTCAGTATGTTAGGGAACCAGGGCACATTGACACGACCGTGGAAGCAAATTGTCACAAACTTTGAGTTGAACTACAATCTTCTCTATCTAGTCATGTGTGTACTCGGCCTTGTGGTTCATGAATTTTTCTTCAGTCTGCTGGTAAGTGAACATTTGTAGATTATCTGAGGTGCTGGGTGTGTTTTACAGTGCCATTGGCAGAAGTAGTGGGTTATGAAAGCTGCCAGTACAGTGGAACCATGCTGAGTTGATGCTTGTACCTCTCCAAGGAGAATATCTCTCTATTAAGGATGTCAAAGTTCAGTCCATTCAGTTTCTGCCTCAGTAATCAAGACATTTCTTAATTAAGGACATAATATGTTGGTTCCAAAGGTGTCAGAAATAGAGAGGCTTAACTGTACGTTAAATTTTAGAGTTCATAACAAAATTTATAATCCTCATCATCTCTCCATTCTTTAGCTCCTTGATGTGGTCTACCGAGAGGAGACTCTGCTGAATGTGATTCGCTCCGTGACGAAGAATGGCCGCTCCATCCTCCTGACAGCTCTTCTTGCCGTCATACTCATCTATCTCTTCTCTATTGTCGGATTCATTTTCTTCCAAGACGACTTCATGATGGAGGTCGACAGTCTCAGTAAGGTAGTCGACAAGGGTAAGCGTGTATTTCACCATTTTACCCGTCATGGTAGTGACAGTAGTAGTTGTGTATTTATATCTGCTTGACTCGCCATTCTTTTGCTGTGTTTTAGATGCAGTTAAAGCTGCAGCTTCCATTGTAACTGGTGCTGGTGGAGCCGCAGCTGCTGGAGTAGGCTCGAAGTTTGTCCCACCCAAGACATGTTCATCTGAGAAGGACTGCAAACAGACAACTGAAGTACCAAAAGTATTAGATAGTAAGTAACGCCTCAGTTTTGTATCAAGTCGTCCCTAGTGCAGTATACAGTTTCAGTAAAATCTCCTAAAACACAATGTATGCATTACAAAGTGAGTGAGGCCTTTAGATGGTGATCTTGCATGCAACAGTGTGTTAGCTTTTTACATGCATGAGGTATGCTTGATATTATTATGAATGGTTTCCACTGTCCGAAAAAACTTGAGTGCTTTCTTTCTTGTACCCATTCCTTACATCCACGCAATCATTTCTTTGTCTTTGTCATCTGTTTCAACTTCTGTGTGTGTGCATGCTTTACCTGTCTCGGCATTCGTAATGTCTTTTCACTCTATGAAATGCACACTCTAAACCGTCCCATCCTCCCACAGCAGGGCTTTGGTCTCGCTCCTCTTCATACACTCACACACAAACTGTGAGTGGATGAAGAGGAGCGAGGTAAAAACCCCTGCTGTGGGAGGATGACTCTAAACTCTCTTGGTGTTTATCCTATCATATCAGTCTTGTGTTAACCTGTCTGGTGTTGTGCCTGCTATTGTGTTTGGAATGTTTTGTGTCAATTTTAACTTTGTCTTGGTGATTTGTTACCTATCTTGCACTTTCCTCTATTTGCACACTTTCTAGTCCTTCCAGTTCCAGACCTGGATGGCTTCAACCTAAATGATGACAAACGCCCTTTTGCAGGCTTGACGAGCGTCGCCAAACCTGAAGAGGAGGAGGGAGAGAAAGAGCGCCACTGTGATTCTTTAGTGATGTGTATTGTAACAACGCTGAACGAGGGCCTGCGGAATGGAGGGGGGATTGGTGATGTGCTCCGCAAGCCTAGTAATACGGTGAGTTCTGTAAAATGTTTATTTCATATATTGAAACTGGGATGCTCGTTAACTAAATCAAAGAACTTGTAGGTCAGAATGATGTCGCATGGCACTCTTGTAAGACTGCCTGCCTGTGGTGTCATTGTGATCTGACGATGAGAAACTTTAAAATCTGTTGGGGTGGGGGGACAATGAATGTTCAGGTCATCCTACCGGTATTCTGTTTTCCTTCTCTGGTGATACTGACGTGTACATATTTTGATTTCAGGAGCCGTTGTTCGTGGCACGGGTTGTGTACGACCTTGCCTTCTTCTTCATTGTGATCATTATTGTATTAAACCTCATTTTTGGTGTCATCATCGATACATTTGCCGATCTCAGGAGTGAAAAACAGCAGAAAGAAGAGATACTCAAAAATACATGTTTTATTTGTGGTAAGTTTACAAATACGTAATGCCTCAAATTTGTCCCAGAATATCAAATATTAGAGTAAAAATTGTGGTGTGGTCTGAGTTAAAGAATTCTCTCGGTACACAGTTTGAAGTTGTTGACAATTGCAAACAATTGATTGACACTCTGTAGAAGATGCTTGTTTCTTTCCAGGTTTGGACCGATCCGCCTTTGACAACAAGTCCGTGTCATTCGAGGAGCACATAAAATCTGAGCACAACATGTGGCATTATCTTCACTTTATTGTACTCGTGAAAGTGAAGGACCCCACAGAGTTCACCGGTCCGGAGAGTTACGTGTATGGCATGGTTAAGGTGAGGTGTAGAAGAATTGGATGGATTGAAAGTGACTGATTTCAAATAAAACGTTCTCTTTTGTCATCAGTTTCATCCTCAAGACGGGTCAGGTTCCCTCAAGAGTTACTCTGATGGCTAAAAGGTTCATATTCTTTCTATCTCTTTTCAAGGATAAAAATTTAGATTGGTTTCCGCGGATGCGTGCAATGTCCCTGGCAGCTGACGATAGCGAAAGTGAACAGAATGAATTACGGAATCTTCAAGCTCAACTCGAGAGTACGAATACTTTGGTGCAGACGTTATCACAACAGCTATCAGAACTCAAAGATCAAGTGAGTTTCTCATTCTTTGCACTTTTCCCAGACTTGTTCAGACTTTGGCGATTTGATGGTGTCTGTCATTTGTGATCACAACTTCAATTCTTCTCCTGTTGGGTTGTTTGGGATGCTTTTCTATGCTGTTTGGCGGTCGGGTTGCCATCTGTCTCTAATATGTTGGTGAATTATTAGTGTAATTATACTTAACTAGGACCCTTCTAACATTAGTGTAAATTTTCCCAAACTATCCACTAACTTGATCGTTCCAATACCCTGCTTGATCTGTAAGAGTATAACGAACTCGATGCCATGGAAAGCTCTGGACCTTGGCCAAAAATACATCAATCTTGATAAAATTTTGCAACATTTTGTGGTAAAATGTCCTCTGTCATCTCAAACATCACCATCTCAAAGATGGAAGTTGCACCAAGATCTTCTAAAATCAAGACCCATGTCCAGGGCTTTCTCTTTCGTAACAAGGGTACGGCATACAGCTTCTATCTATCGTTACTTAGAATCCTTCTCATATCTTCATCTTACGTGTGTTCTTTTCAGATGATGGAGCAGAGAAAGCAAAAACAACGCATCGGGTTGCTTAACACTACTAACTGGTAGATAAGACCCTGCATGAAATACGTCAGCTCTGGGGTTCTCATGGCAACATCATCTTTGCACATTTGGTGTCGATCGGAACACTCGGCATGCAACATTAACTCGCTAATGTTGCTATAATGCTTATCGCCTTTAACCTACCGGTAGTTGTTTCCTGTTCAGTACATATTGGGCCCTTTCCACTAACCTCCTAGGTGTTAAGATAGAAAAGTTGTTGCCGATCGAAAAACGTTTCCAAATGCATAGAGTGAGAACTCCAGAGGTAGTCATAGATGCTTTTATTTTCATGTACCGTGTCTAATCGTAGTGATGTCCATTGTTTGTCATCTATGGTGTGAAACAGCTTCTCAGTCATGCTATTTGTTTTGTTCATCCTGTGGGACTGGGTCTAGACCATGCCTCAGGAAAAAAATCAGTGTGGCTATGCTTGGTGATGGGTGCAAAATCCATGTCACTCATTTGCTGGATACTTCAGTTACTTTAGGCATACATAATCACCAAATCTGTGAGTCTGTACTTCAGAAGTACGGTAAATGTCCCAGTAGTTGTTTCATGATAACCTTGATGCCATCTGTGCATAAAGTGTACCGTAGTCTCAATGACATATCCATCAGAATTTCCATGTCAGTAGTTCCTTTCTATTTCCATTATGTGTACATGAACTTCTGTCATGGATATTCTAACATTCCAACAACCACTACCTCATTTCTGTGAGCATCACATTTTTTGGTCGGCGATCAGTGCTGCTTAGCATTTGTGCTGAGATAGGTAAACATGCTGCTGAAAATACGCATTACCTTTCAAATTTTCATACACTGTGAAGTGTAAGTAAGTTTTAGAGAGAGATGCATTGCCTACAGTGCCTTACCTCATTCATATTTGTTGCATTTCTTGTAGTACTTCGAGTGTGTTTCTTTTTGTATGTTAAAAAGTTCCGTAGGATCAGTGTTGTCTTCCATGTCATCTAGACATTTCATTCCTCTTCTAAAAAGTACTTTGTTCTTACTGCTTTTTGTCCTTTTAATTGTAGTAAGTTGAAGGTGGAGTTACATGTAGTTCTGATTATAAAAAATCAGTCATTCATGCAGTCAATAAACATGTGTAATGGCAGGTCTACCCCAAATGAGGTTCACACTTGCACTCAGGGTTTGATGTGAACATACTTGGAGTCTTGGCCAGGTCTGGTATGAATTCATCTCAAATCTAGTGTGAATCCCTCTCCATAAGCCTACCGGTAGACCAGTTTCGGGGTGACCCCCATCAGGAGTCTTGACAGACTCGATGGAGCTACTTATCCATTGCACATGAAAACAGGACTGACGAATGTGTGCTGATGCAGTGTGATACATGTACAGGCAGATTCATGCAGCCTTTGACTTTGGTGTAGTTCTCCTGTTTAAAATTAAGTGTTCCCTGTAAGATTCGTAGGCCTACCTTGATCTTTGATCTGTCTAAACTCTATAGATCCAGAAGGAAACAGTGAAGAAGTTTAGGTATAAGTTGTAACCTCTTTATTCATGTGAGTAAATTTTCTTATCTGTTGTTCTCTTTCCTTTCTAGATGGTGGAACAACGCAAGCAGAAGCAACGCATTGGCTTACTCCACCCTTCTTCTTCCTCTGCGAGCACCAACCTCGGCCAGAGCATCGCCAACTTGAACCACCATCCTACCAACATGGTTGACCCCCTCCAGTTCTAATCCGATCCGCACCCAGGCTGTCAGTCACCTCTTGGTGTGTGCGTGTTGTGATAGGTTGTGTCAAATGATGAGTTCTATCTGCACAAACTTCAAAGAATTGACACTAAACTCTCAGTCTCAATCCTCTATTTGAATTGCAATTTTCTGTATCAGGTGTGACTTCCCGTTAACCATTCAAGAGTAAGCTATCTCCCCATCAGTCATTCCCCCACTATCTTGAAAGAAGAAATGTACCATACTTACACACATGTATATGCCCCCGTTTTGTAGAATTTGTTGCATGATCCAACCCAATATTCTTTCCCTGTTTCATATTATTAAGCGTTGATTAAAAAGACTGGACCAATGTCCGATGTTGGGGGGGGGGGGGGAATTTGCTTAGTATGAAAGACTGTGAGATTCTAAAACTGGAAATGTGAACCAGTTCCGATACTTTGATTGGTTTACAGCGCAATCACATGACCACTTGGCGGAATGCTCAAAACCATATGCAGCAACCATGGCTACGAAACCCTGTTGTAATGGAATGACTGGCATGTCTGTGATGTCCTTTCATACCTACATGTGAATTCACCACCTCAGGTAACTTCAAAAGATTTTGAACTTTTCCGAATGTTAATTATGAGGAAACGAAGGATTACTTGTCCTGAATGCTGATCTACATGTATTTCTAAACTAGTCACCATTGGTATCCTTGAAAGGAAAGGGGGTACAGGCCCCTTCTGATAGAAGAGCTGGGGTGGCAAAAGTATTCATGTCACCTAATTTCTGTGGAAAACTGTGTTTCCTGAACAGCTCCAAAGAAAACTGATCTGTGGGTTTCCTGGGCGGCCATATTTGCTGGGTTCCTTGTCCGAACTGCTGCGCCTTGCTTCAGCTGCTTTTCTCTGCATTGCTACTTCCAATTTATAATACCAGTACCTTTTGGCAGAGGACATCTTTTGTGAAAAAAATTCTCTTAAACAAGATTTCTCGAAGTCTATGAAGAAAGATAGTTTAGTGTAGCCATATGAAGGATATTCTTTCAAATGATTTCAGAAATTATTCGTTATTGAGAAACAAAGTGGCCAGATTGGAAATTGTTTAATAGTTACAGTAATTGGGACAGACAGATACATGTACAATTGAAATTGGCTTGTCAGCAACGAATGGCATGGCCCTCCAATTAAAAGCTCTTGTAGAGCACTTTTTGATGATGTCATTTGCTTTAACTTAGAATCTTTTTCCTTCCATTCCCTTCTTTATGTGTTGTCTGTCTGCGTGATTTATGAAAGAAAACAATGCCAAAGTTAGATTTGAGAGGACAGGATCATGAAAATTGACCAAAAAATATTCATTAACCATCCATGTACATTGCCATTGACCATTATTAACTCCCATGTCTTCTTCATGCTGACTGTATAATTACTACCGGTATTTGAAGAATCGTCTAATCTGGTCTTGCTACCTTCATGATCCTGTTCTTCTCACCATTATTTTCTAAGGTGTGTGTATCCATCAAATGTGGCTGTGAGTATTTTACACTTCTAAATAGAAACTAGAAAGTATTTTAGCTAGAAATTTAGATCTATGAAATTTTATACTGTTTAAATCATAGAGATTTATTTGTGTTTGTTCTGCTGGTGGAATACCACACTCACTCTTTCACTTACTCTGAGCACTCAACGGTCTGTTTGAGGAGACACCTGTCTGACCTCGTTGTCTATCAGTATTTTGATGTGTTACTTCGCCTTTGCTAATTCCCACCAACATATTTGATTGGTGCACCGGTACGGTGATATTTTCGGTGCAGAGTTGGTTTATCTTTGGTAAAATGGTTGTGAAAGATAGCTTGGGCATACTACATGTACCAATTGAGTAGCCATGCGTGTGTTTCTCTCTCACTTCAGTTCATTTACCTCAGTGCATCATCTATCCACGATTAATATCAAATAGCCACTCAAAAAATAGATTTTGCTGGACTAATGCACAGACGCATCTATTCCTCATGCCAAGTAGGATGGTGATAGATTGTAAAGCCTTTCCATTGTACATTGTATTGTCAACAACCTCTTGTTGGTGTGCAAGAAGCTGCATGGACCAGGAAGATGTAGTCATCTCTTCAATATGTACCCTTTTCATCTCGCCAATCTTTTCAATGCTCAGATATTACAACTGCAATCATATACAAGATCAACGACGACCTTCCTAATGGAGTCTCGCCCACCCTGTCCTGTTTACGCATGTAATCATTGAAATTGTCGATATGAACTGTTCTGTTACATAGTTATATTCTTGATTGTTTTGTATATGTCAACATTTTCAATTTATTTATGAAAGAAATACACTCATGTACAAACGATATGGTGTTCGTCTTATTACTGGATCATGCTGCAGAGTTGAAAATTACCAAATCTACACTATGAAGATGTATGTACAAGGTCCATGTTGATGTTGGAGAGTTGAACCAATAGGTAAGTCGAGATTTTAGTTGTCATAATACATGTAGCTATTGTTATTTATATTTTAGTATCGGTAGTCTTCTGTTGCATGTATTGTAGATATCCATAGTCCACCTTTCGGCACTGCCGTCTGAGTAGCATAAGTTAGTGATTATCCAGGAAATAAATCCAGTTACGGCACGTTAATTGCTTCAGCGGTTTCCCTTTGTACTTCACTTCTCACTTCCAGGATGTGACATTTGGTGATGCAAGCAAATGGACAAAGATGACAGGAGCACGGACGTCGTCATCATGAGTACCGGTAAATGGAGAGAAACAACAAGATCCGTGTCAACTAATATCCTTTAATCTAATCATAATTATATTTTTCTTTGACTTTTTACATGATCTTTAATACCCTCTGGTTGCTCAAAATATTCTGGTAAGACGATACACTATGAATATACTGAAGACTTTCAACAAAGCAGTTCTGAAACTGTTGTCACAGGCTACATACAAGACAAACATTTACATTTCAAGTGACAGAGGTCAATATTTTTGCACCTGCAATGTAATGTGAATGCGTGCAAGCAGTTGCCGACATATAAATACATGTAGTGGCCTCTTCACTGGTTGAGTCATATTTTGTAATTTGAAAAGTTAACATGGTTAAAGCAAACTATTGTATGTGCTTTGAACTAGGAGAGACAACAAAGGTTCCTTTGGCAGTCTTTAGCATGAAAATGATACAATTGTGTTATGGAATGTTTTAAGTTTTACATTCTTACACGGCATGGTCTTTTGATGAAAATGAAGATGATTAAAGCTGAACTGCATGAACAAAAACTGGAGATCCGAGCACTAAAAAAAGACCACCACGCCACGGTGGTGGTCAAGAGAAATGCAAACGACCATAAGGCACTTTCAAAACACCTCCGAAACATGATAGACTATCAGGCTATTTGGTGGCGCCACTGTATTCACCCTGAGTCAGTCAACAGAGCAACATCAAGACATGGCATCCAGTGACTTCTGCAGGTCAAAGGCATTAGATTCTTACCGAACCAGAGAGTAAAGTCGGTCACTATTCTATAGTATTCACGTCTTGTTGACATTTATGGTGTTACCAAAGCACCAGTTGAAAACATTTATGTATTCAAAAACAATACAACACTCATTTGACGTATATCAACGTCATCAGATATCATTATGTATAGGTTAAGGATAATTCTTATTTTATCCCTTTGGACATAATTACCGCAATCAATTAAATATTCTTTCTCCAAATTCACACACATCGCGCGAGTCATGTATGCATTATTGCTTATATCAAGTACATTGCGTTTCTGTGAAAATATATTTAAATAACAACACTATGGCAAAAGAAATAAAATAAGATTTATGTGCAACATGTTTGCAAT
>NMRB01000968.1:92084-111537 GCA_002633025.1 Notospermus geniculatus | reverse complement strand
CCATCTTGTCCAAACAAGGCTATCGACTCCGTATCAACTCCGTCTTTAGCCTTGTCCGAATCATGTCATCTTTTCCGTTAATGCATAAATTATTAATGAACCTGACCCCTACTTGACCCCGCCTCCGAGCCAATCAGAACTCGCGAAACAAATCACCGTTGGACACTTTCTTTGCCCTTCACGCTCGTATTTGTAACACGGATTTTGATTGGCACGTCGACTTTCCTTCGCGCCCCGATGATTGGCTGAGGCTCTCACCCCTCAGAAACGGGAAATGTGGTGGATTCGAACCAGGCTAGATGGCCGTCAGGCGAGATAGACTGGTGGGAACCAGATGGTCGCGACTAGTCCGTTCGGAAGCTTTTATTTTTTTATCAAGCGTCAGTAGTAAACCAGGTGATTTGTTTCTCAGACCTGCTAAGTGTGATATCCTCTCGATCACACCGAGCATATTAGACAGGATTAGCACCTTTCCGACTCCGACTTCAACTACGAGAACGAATTGCAGTCCGCTGTGGACATCCTTGATTAAAACGAGTTGGTAGACGTTTTCAATTCATCAAACACCATATATTGAAGGCAGAAAAATTTGGCCTAAAAAATCGGAAATAGGCCTACGGATAAATTATGAATATTGAACTCGTAATCCTAGTCGTTACGACTTGAAATACGACTATGATATTTGCGATTTAGGTGCACTTCCGAATACAAGTCAAAATTATTCTGCCACAAAGTTATGACATCTTACGATTTGCAAACGTCTATCAAATCGTTTTTATCTAGGATGACCACAGCGGACTGCAATTCGTTCTCGTAGTTGTAGTCTGAGTCGGAGTCGGAAAGGTGCTAATCCTGTCTATTAACATCAGGCGCGGTGATCCAAGGGGGCGCGCACCCGGCGCATGCCCCCCTTCGGCCAACAAATCCATGGTAAAATCGACCGTGAAATTCCTGAAATTTGGAGCAAATCATTGAAATTCACCGCAGATTTCAATGTTTTTAGCACACTGCGCCCCCCGCTCTTTCCCGAAGTCGGCTCCAGTCGAACAGCTCCAGAGAGATTTCATTCGGACCGCCCTTCCGGACGGAAGGAATGGCTGTTGAGTCAAAGTTACGTACCCTTGACGTCAAACGGCCAGTGGTATTTGGCCAACCACACTTATCAGATTTGGTCGGAGATTGTAGGCCCGGTACATTTCACCTTATGGGATGATCACGAATGCCGCTGTCCAGCAAAGCAAAAGGCCTACGCCTAGCTGGTTTGGGGCGAATTCTTTGTGAATCTGCTCTCCATATCCACTGGATGCGAACTACGCAAAAGCCAGCGTCCGGTCGGGGCGGAGACAGGAACGCCGCCTTTAGCGATCCGATGTCAAGAATTCGTCGAATCGGCTGCATGGAAAACAATTCCAAAGTCAAGAAGGGCATGACTTTCAGTTTATATTGTTTAGAATCTAATGATACAATGTAGGCTTTATAAAGTGTTATCTAACCTTTAAAGGCAGTCGTAATTAGTGATGATTAATAATGAATGATATCCTAGTCTCGGAGGTCAAGTACAGTATAGGCCTAAGTGAAGATTTGCTGGAAGACGATGATCCAGTGCTTGGAATCTGTCAGTCGCCAGGAAGATGTGGGACCTATCAATGGTCTAGAGCAGAGCAGAGATGAATGTCTCACCCTGCCCCTCCTGGAGGGATGCTATTAGATGGATGTTCGTACTAACTAGCTTCATGATACAGGTAGGGTTGTTGTTCTTAGTTGGTTTGTCGATTGCGATGTCGTAGGGGTATGTTTGAGCTCCATATATTCCGTCTTGTCCGGAGAGTAATTTTGGGCATCATCTCAAAACATGGTATTATGACGACTAATCCCCCATCGTATAGAGGAGGCAATTAGAACTGAGTGAAATATCTAGAAAAGCCTCTCAGGATGAATGTTGTGGGACCATAGACATGATAGGGGCTCCCGTCTCTAGTCTCCGGTGTGGCCGAGAGAGGACTCTGAAATGTCCAACTCTCTTGCTGTCATTGGAACTACCTCTCTCTATGTTGATTTGTGGGCCCCAAGTTTGAATTACGATGTCCTCACCATTTGTTTTGAACTATTCTGTGACTTGTAATTCGAACAAATATTACCTCTTCATCTGATTTGATCTTCGTAGGATGCTCCACATCGTTATACTAAGTTGTTACAGTATCTAACTCATTGACATTTTCTCAAGCACTTGGGCGTTTTTATTTTTGTCGCCTTAATGAGCAATTTGTGACCAAGGAAACCGTCCCTGGACGCGTCCAAGAGCTAACCCAGAAGTGTCAAGTGTATATTCGATTGTTTATCCTGCTGAAATTGAGCTTGCATGGTGGAATTAGAGTATTTCCTGTGATCTATTTTCCTGACACCCGTACATCCCTGATTGGAGGAGAACGAATTGGTTGTCAAATGTCTCCATTGAAATAATTATAAGAGATGGCGGCATGCATGACAGAAATTTTGGTCAACACGATAGCCCAACTGGGTCTGCTGACCATTGACGTGGGTCTGCATGGCGGGCGTCTGTAGCCCATCCCTGAAAACCGTCTTCCTTCTCGGTAGTACTGAATTGTTTTCACTGGCCTTCGGTATGATTGCACCAATTTTATTTTCAAACGCTCTGTAAATGATTACCTTGATTATAATAAAGATTTATATATAAAAAAACCAATTTTATTCCCGTTGAACATACTGCAGAATACGTAATTTGAAGAAGAGGATGGATGTGTTCCATCAGTTTCGGATAATCGGCGGATGCAGCTGTCGCCATTAGGCTCACTGCATGCAAGTTAGGTACATAGTGTATACAATGTCCGTAAAAGTCCGACGATGAATTTTGTCCCGTACAGCGCACTCAGTGTAGTCTATTGGCACGGCATTTTGGCATTGTGCCCCTCTACGGCAGAGGTCGAACATTTTGATGCCAAATAAAGAGAGAAACCGCATCCTTAGTCATGGTAAGTAATCGCGCCAAATTTGCCAGATGTGCCTCTTTTACAACCAACTCTTGATGAAATCCCAAATCGAGCAGATCTCTCAGCTTCTCTTGCAATACCTCTTCAATTTCGTTTTGTTTCAGATTCAATGTCCGCAAGCTTCGTTTACACAGGGTAAGTTTGGGGTCATCACCGAAGTCGTTCTGAACGTGACGAGTTTCGTCTTTTGTACCTTACCAGCACACCGCATGTGAAGTTTGATGTACATTTCATGTAACAGCAATGATTTGATACGGGCCGACCAGCTGGAGTCGGAGAAGTTGGCAGCAGGCCAACTCCGTTATTAATACTGTGGCGCCTCATATGCCGAGACTTGGACATCAATTTATTCTTGGTCGTGCGAGATCATTAATTACTTCGATTAAATTATCGAGTTATCTCTCAACATTAATGAATCATGGACTTTCAACACTTCCTCGAGCTAAAAATAATGCGTTGGTTGATTTTTCTGTGACCTGGCGGAAACAAGACGGAGATGCAGGCCTCCATTGCGAGTTTGGCAGATTTCCTCAGTCATGGGCTTCCTGCTGGCGGCATCATGATAGAATCCTTTCATTTGAAGGACCGCATGGCCTGCTGTCGATAGTGTATGATCACTGGAAATTGAGTGCGACATGCCCGCCCCTGGTAAACTTCTTCCGCGCGATCCAATGCAGTGACCTGACCTATCAAGTAAACTATGTAACCTTTTCTTTTTACCTCCGCCAGATGGCTACCATAATAAACCACCAATCAGCTCTTTCCGCGGCCGCTTCCGGAGGATGGCGATTCGATCTGAGGTCAACCATTGGCCAAATGCCATCATCCCTTACGTCATCGACCATTCCGTTTGTAAGTATATTATTGGTACCAGTCTGTTCCATATTGCTTGCTGAACCGTACCAAACTTCGTACGATCAAGTGACGGTTTCCTTTAACGAACCATATTTACAATTTTAGTGAATGTGTCCACAGCAGCCCGTGGCGTTATTCTCGCCGCCATGGATCACTGGTCGACGGAAACATGTATCAAATTTGAGGAGTATGATAAGAAAAAACACGGGGTCGACTACTTGTTCGTTACACTCACAGCAAGATCCAGGTAAGCATGGCATTGCCTACACCCCGCCAACCGCGAAAGGAACAGAGGCCGCCAAATTCCATCGAAAGCATCGATCACTGGCAGACGGATCGGGGACGATTCGGGTCCGTTTTCCCCAATTTTCCGGATACTGTGTTGCAGAGGTCAATTTGATCGATTCTTTACGGGCAGGTATCGGATAGGACCCGTCCTCCAGTGATCGATACTCTCTAGGCTCGATGGAATACGGTAATGCGTGACATCGTAAGACTGAAAAAGATGAAAATGTCCACTGGTTTCGTCATCAAAGACTTCCCTTATCTTAGACTTTGATCAACGTCGTGTGGCTGGACATAACTGTATTATATGCGTCAATTTCGATTGATCCCCGTCTTTCAGGTGTGAGTCGCAAATGGGCCGCTTGGGTGGTAAACAATTCATGTACGTCAACAAAAACTGCCTGGTGAGTTGTCGGTTTGAATCCTTCTTTTCCACCAAAATAGGAGAATACAGTGCAAGGCCAAGGCAGAGCATTGGTCTGATGAGTTGTGATGATGCTTTCTTATTGAGAGTAATTCTTCTAATGGTAATTCTGTTTGGGATATACAACCAGGTGATGCCTCTATTGATAGCATGAAGATTTTCGTATTTCAGACACGGGGCATCATGATTCATGAACTTGGCCACGTGGTTGGATTCATTCATGAACATAACCGACCAGACAGGGATAAATATATCATGTAAGTTTTCGAAGAGGTATTTCAAGAATTTCCTACCCAACTTATGTAGGAAAGAGAAGTAACCTCGTAATATTTTGCAAACTTCCTCCTAAAACGCCCAGTTCATTCTTCTGATACGAAATCCCTTCAGTCGATCTTTCTCTTTTTCCTTTCTCCAGCATCCAATGGGACAAAATCAAGGCCCACGTCCACCGCAAGAATTACAAAAAGAGAAGCGAAATGCTGATTAACACGTACGGAATTCCGTATGACTTCTCTTCCATCATGCAGTACAGATCACTTGGTACGTTGAGTGCATGAGCTCCATGTGAGAGTTTTCTCCTCAGAGTCGGATATCAATGACCTGGCAGCCGTTGTTGGTTTCCTTACGGCTTACGCTGAGACCCTTGTACCTCAAAGTGCGTATGGCCGGGCTGTCCAACCACCCCCACATGTTATATGTCCCAACATCACCAGTTTTTCAAAGGATATTGCTCAAGAATAAGAAACGATTTGCCCTCTTCTTTTTCAGATGATGAACTGTTAGCTAAGGATCCACGAAAACAGCATTTGATGGGACAACGAAACGGCCTGAGTTTCCTCGACAAGAAACTGGCGAACCTGATGTATAAATGTAACCGTACGTGATGTCGTTATTCCCCATCACATCTGATTAATTGAAGGTTTTGCATCAATCTTCACAGCATCGTTAGAGAAATTCGTAATGCAGCTTGCAACGGTATTTGCATGGTAGTCATTGAACAACTTGCTCATGTCATTCGTTATTTCCAGGTTCGTGCAAAAAAGATATAAAGTGTAACCCGCCAGGGTTTGTGAACTTCAGATGTGAGTGTATTTGTCCTAAAGGGTTGTCCCCGTGTTCAACAAGTCATGAGGCGCTTCAATCCAAGGGGAAGGAAATTCCAAGTAAGTATTACATGTGATGACGTTGATTTCTGTACGACGTGAATATCCTCATGGAGACCGCACGGACAGTGGGGGTCGTGGATTTACTATGTGCACGCCTATGATGTCAAAGATAATATGACTTTCTCACTGAGGAGCCCACCGGCTACTAAACTGAAGAGATCATGCTACACGTTCACTCTGTAAACCACTTGGAAACTCATAACCTCTAACAGCTACTATACGAAAACTTATCTTTTGAAATCTGTACTCTCAACGTTTGTGATGTTTGCTGTGGTTTATTTTCAGGAGATATTGCGAAGTACTATTGGAGTTACAACAAGGGAATATTCGTCGGCGCGCCACCGAAGGATGGGCTCAGTGTGAATGTCAAAGATTTTACCGAGTGTAAACTGCGCTGTTTTGAAGAGCAATCCTTCCGTTGTCTCTCTGTCCATTATATTGTGAACAGACCAAGTGCGTGGTCGAAAGTGACGAGAACATGTTATCTCCAGAGAAACGCAGGGAAACCTGGAAAGATGCGGTTTATAAGGAGTAATATGACCTATTATATCGAGACACCAGGCGGTTTTCGGAAAGGTATGTTTGACGAAAAATGCGACGGAGGTGTGCTAAAAAGATATGATAAAGTTTTCTGTTTCACTCCCACCAAAAGTCAAAATGACCAGATTTCTTCTACCACCCAAGTAACGCACCCCTATGCTGAGGAATCCTTATTCATCTCCTTTCAGACTCATTTTGCGGCTGGGAGGCAAAAAATAACACCGTCTTATACCCGGACGACGAGTTTTCGATGATCACCTACGGTCTAAGTTTAAACCTGTGTAAAGTAAAATGTGTTGACGAGTGGAGATTCCGCTGCATGGCGTTTATGTATCGTCAAGTAAATAAGGATAATACAGTTTGTATCCATACCAGCCGGACCTTTCGGACTATTGCAAAGAATGAAAGGGGAAGTGCACCTGGAGTAACTTACTATGAACGAAAGACATGTGGTTTGAAGGAATCGAGTTAAAGATAATGTATCATGACTTAATTGTTTACATTCAATGTTTATAAACATGGATGTTTACATTATGTCTTTTTTGGACTTTTGGGACATGCCAACCCACCAAATTGAATACTTTCGGTATCGAAAGAATTTCTAGAGGGGCATGCCACCAATAAATTACTCATAAGACAAAGAAAGACTGGACATAAACAAACAAAATGTAAATAAACAATGATTTTCGTGGCCCGCGAAAATAACCGTGATACATTATCTTTAAACCTGGGAGCGAAATGCTTGTGGTCGATAGAGAAAGATGTGCCAATGTTGTCAGTTCAAGACAGAGGGTAAAACATTGCACTAGGGAGCGGGGTCCAACCATTCGAGTGTCTCCTTGGCCATATCATGCAAACTCCAGCAATAAGCACGAACCCGTGGGAGTCATGCACTTTTTTCGCGGAGCGGCTGTGTTTTCTTCTCAGTGTGAACTGCTGATTATCTCATTGATTACTTCACGTTCGTTTATTTTGTAAAGTGCTTTCGGACGGTTAGGCCCACACTTTTCATCAATTCTTCATTAGGCCTACAACCATCGTCGTGAAGTGATGGACGTTTACCGCCGATAAGGTGAGGGTGAAATCGGGTACCTGCTGCCCGTCGTTCTGTTCATTACATCAAGACCGGCTCCCTCGAGACGACGAAATTGGAGACCGTTTCGTGAAGGATGGAGAGAATTCCTGCCGCGGTGAACAGCAATTATGCGCCATTCTATTGTCAACAACGAGTTCACGGCGGCAAGCATGGTTTCCCCTTGTTCATTGTTTACATGCATCTGTTAAAACAAAGAAGTGGACTTTTATCCCTGCGCGTCGCCGAGCCTTTCAGTCATGAACGTGTCACCTGCGAATTCAGCAAATTGATAATATTTAATGTTTATCAGCTGCGTCAACTTACATGTAAATAAACCAGACGCAGCAGCGATAATGGACGGTGAACAATCCAGAAAGAAAAAGATGACTGAATGATTATGATCTTTAAACAGCATAATAGAAGTACATGTACATGTACATGTACATGTACATGTACATGTGTGTATATTGAGTCTTTATTCCCATCCTCGACGTGTATGTTTGCTATGCATTGTTCGTTTCTGTGGTCGCAACTGAATAAACAGGTTTTCAAAAGACCACAATCCATCGAACAATTTAAATGATCTGTCCTATTTGTCTCATTTCCTGAATGAGTAGGATGCACATTCGACGAAGTCGTCGATGTTGAAGGTTGGTGATTTATGGGGAATAAGCACGACTCAGAAAATCTTTGAGAACACCACTCATCGACAATGACGGAACTCGCGCTTGAGCATGACGATACCGGAAGTCACTTTTCGCCTGGACGTTTACCAAGAAACAAACAGAGGAGTGGACTCTTCCGGCTCATCGAGGGCTTTCAGAGGAGTCATGATTTGACATCTTGGTTGGACTATCTTCCATTGGCTCTTTCATTCCTCGTCTATTCTCCGAATCTAGCGATCGAGGCAGGGGAAGATGGGTTCATTTACGATGACCCCTCTGCCATTTTGAAAAATCCGTGCGTGATGGGCTCTGGACCTGATGGTAATGAGTCACTCTCCTGTCTTTTATTCGTCGATTATTGGTAAGTTGTCTGTTGTAGGCAAGTTTGTCGAAAATAAAATACTTGAAGACACCTGCAAACTGGCACCTTATTCATCGGACAGCTCTGAGTGACTGCTACCAATGAATACCTTCTTGATGTGGTAGGATTGATGTGGTACGATTTTTATAGTATCTTCGGCTCGTGGTTGTGTCTTTCACCTGAAAACCCTTTCTTTCATATTCAGGGGTACCCCTCTGGTTGACAATAGCAGTCACAAGGTAAAATTTTTTAGTTTGCTGCTCAAAATGTTCACGTCGTAACTATATACTGTATTCTTGTATTCTGGGCCGAATTTTGTGACCTGGCCTAATATTTACACTGTTAGGTACATCTCCTATTTGTAACTTTTTCAGTCATACCGACCCGTAACGTCGGCTACATTCCGTTTGGATAACTACATGTGGACTACGAAGGTTTCGAGGCTATGGCACCTCGGGAACGTGATCTGCCACGCCATCTGTAGTTTTCTGGTTGTGAAGGTTGCAAAAAGGTGTTTCGGTGGAGTGGATGGAGAGCAAAAGCGACATCTTGAAGTCGGGGCGATAATGGCTGGTTGCCTTTTCGCTGTCCATTCTGTCCACACGGTATGCATGAATACATCATCGATCTTCGGGGGAATCAAGGAATCTGGCCAGAAAATCTGGTGAAGAGCGATGCGTCGCCGGTGGCTTGTTAGGTTGTTCAACATGTAGTGCAAGAATCACCCATCAACGTTTCACTTCCGATTTGTATTTCTTCCAGGATTGCATCTCTAACCTCACCGGGAGAGCCGAACCACTGGCCGCCATGTTCAGCATGTTAGCTTTCTTGGTGTACGCGCGGGAATCTTTCACCGTCTGTCGACTGGCTGTTGCGGTGCTGTTAGCAGTCTGTGCAACGTTGTCAAAGGTGATTGCCTATCGTTAAAAATAATCAAGTTAAAATCCAAAGAAAAAAATTACCAAACTGGAGGCACGTATGACCAACTGACCACATCCGACTCTGTTTGGGAGAAAGGTCCCTTTTGGTCTTTTGATCGCCGAAAAGAACATTTTTCATTGTTTCTTCCATCGACAGTGTTGTCCTGTGATAGTTCATTCTTCTCCCTCACGAGCGCCGGAAGTTGTTGCAGGTGACAGGCAACCAAGACACGTTACACTGATTCTGCATGGTTGGCTAATGAGTATACAATGTTCCTTCATTTAGGAAGCTGGTATGACAGTCCTGGGCGTCATCGCTGTATTTCTCATCTGTAACGAAATTGAAAGGATAAAATTTGGTAGGTTGGTCTGCGAAGCACAACGAACTTCGTTTTCGATGCATTTCAGAGTTGAGAATTTCTCACTGAGAAACTCTAAATTAGGATGATGTAGAAACAGGCAACCTGTTGTACCGGCCAACCGTAGGCGTATTTGGCTTCCAATACGAATGGTAACGACACATTGGGTATCTGTTTTTCAACAGCGGGCACCAAACGCGAAATATTCATCTCATGTCCATGTGCTTGGCCTCTGAGGTTGTGGTCTAATGTGAGACGGCAATGCAAGGTCCATTTGGCGTTGATAGCTCTCTGCACCGGCACTTTGCTGTACGTACGTTTGCGGATTCAAGGTAAGGCCTGAGTTCCCTCTTCTATATACTTGCCGTCTATTGCACAACATGGCAAATGGTATGTTCGCAGAGTGGCCACGTTTAGGTGATTTTAAAGGAGATTTTTACCGGTAGACCTACAGTGGATGGAACCGCTTGGACACGTCCAGCATCTGAGCACGAGGTCGTTTCCCAGACAGGTCTTCGTCTTTGCCGCTCCACTCCCGTGGCGCTACGTCCGTTGTGGAATGAGCGCCGTGGGAATGCGCCGGCAAAGAAGGTAACCAGTCCAGTCGTTTCCACTTAAGGAAGAATTTTGTATTGTTGCACCGAAGAATTCGGACTCGCACTCATGCTAAAATTTTGGCGGATTTTTGCTGTTTCAGTGCGACAGCCCGTGTTCTCACCCTTCAATAACAGAGCAGCCTTTACAGATGTATGGCTGACACGGTATCTTTCTTTTGCTTACTACGCCGCAAGGTATGTTGACTTGAGATGAACTTTTACTGTGCAGACTGTTTGAGCTGAAAAATATCGAACTGAATACGACGTGTTTGCGTCTGTAATTTAGTCAAGAGAACAAGCAACCAAATTTCAAAGTTTTCTTTCCAGACACGTCGGTTTACTGTTGATGCCCTTCAGGCTCTGCCCTGATTGGTCAATTACTACCGTGCCGCTTGTGACGTCATTAAAGGTATAAATCTTCGTATCGAATATGAAGCCTATCGTACACCACAGTACTGTATCAATTTAGACAAGCTGCGTCCTCTTCCATTTGAAAAAAAAAACATTGGGAACGAAATGTAGGTCACCTGTTTTCTCCTTTTGTTGCATGTTGCCAAAGTAGACTACCGGTATCGGCCATCAGAAACCCTGCTCCCGTGTGCACATGCCGCGGGGATGATCAACTTGAATGTATTGGCGTGCCTAGGTTGACGATTTCATCATGGAATTCGTTCCTTTTTTAGAGTGAAGAGATCATATGGATTGCAGTATTACTTCTAGGCTCGGCCATCTTTTTATACCATGTTACCCAGCGAGTATGTGATGTCGATGAGAACGCTACCCCCTTGGTTATGTCCCTAGCATGGTTGGTTCTACCCTTCATTCCTGCTTCAAACATGTTTTTCGTTGTTGGTAAGTTGGTAAATCCATCTTTATCCCACCCCAAGCGTGATGACCAACGTTCAGTGCTGGTCGGTGGTTGCAATGACGTGAAACATCTTTCTGCATTACAGGATTCACCTTGGCCGAGCGTGTCTTGTACTCCCCCTCGATAGGCCTTTGCTTGCTCGTAGGCTATGGTGCTGCTATTATTTGGAAGAAGTTGGAGGCGTCGGGAGTTGGTTCAAAGAAGGTGTGTGCTCTTTAAACTTCGCGACTCGGTGGAATTCACCCCGTTGCTGGCAGCTACCGTTCTCAACATGCAGCTGCGGAACGAGACCTACACGCGAGGGCGCTTCGAAAGTTTTGTGATTACGGGGGTTCTCTAGCTTGCAATGCATGGGATTACGGGGGTTCTCTAGCTTGCAATGCATGGGAAACAGCTGAGGTTACCATTATTGTTTTTGCAGATTTGGCATGTTCTCATGCTACTGGTTGTAACATTGCACGGTATACGCACCATCCTCCGTGATGCCGAATGGAACACCAAGTTCACGTTGTGGGAACGTTCTTCGAGGGCTTGCTACGGTATGGTAGAACATCATTGAACGTTGATGGACGCGTGTGTTTTGATTCAGAATCTTTTGTGAGATTTGCCATCCATAGCAACCATTATTTCTTCAAATTCTTTTGTTCCAGACAGCCCAATCTGCCTGGCCAACCATGCCGTCCATCTTCACGAAGTGGGAAAACATCAGCAATCCATTCCATATTTCGAGAACGCCCTGAAACGAATGTCACCCCTTACTATGCGTAAAACGGTCCTGCAACTCGCAGGCACGTATGCCGATGTTGGAAAACATCGGGACAAATTGTTATTATGTAGGTAAGCACTTCAGATGCACATCATACTAGTAAACGACGAGCGTCGTCTGAACGCATTCTAGGAACGAGACTGTTTCTGCTGTGTCTGCATTCACTCAGGTGTCCTTCTAACCACACTTTTTTCAGGGATAAACTTAACGGCCACGATGGCATGAAGCACAAGTGTGTAGGAGAAGCTGCCGAACAGCTGGGGTTGTACAATATGGCAGCACTCGCATTTACTGAGGTGTGTATCACTTACGAATAGTAGGCCTACCACTGCCATCGTCAATCCTGTGAGATGACGGATACGAACCCTCCTGAGATTACAGAGGTTCTTAGCTCTTGCTTCCGTCGTCTGCACCCAGTTTCTGTGCGGTGACGAACGGAGCGAGTGCTAAGAACCTCTGATTACAGTCTCAAGATGCCGTCATACATCAAATGAATAGAGCTCAGCAAAGAGTACCAGAGATGTGCGCTTGTGACAAAAATGCTTTCTCTCCTTCCACAGGCACTGGCTTACCCGACTGAAGCATATTTCAACTCCGATATGGACTCACCCTTTGATAAGTCATCAGCAAATGAGGAGGAGACTCCGCACCCGGCCCATGTGCATCGTTTAGGCTGTGCTATCGGAGCCTTACACAACTTCAACCTTGTGGGAAACCATAAGGAGGTTGTGAGAATTGGGTCAATGGTAATGAAGAAGGAGAAACTCCCGAAATCATTGCGTTCACCCTTTTTCAGAGAGTTGGCTGTGGCACACAGAAATTTGGGTGAGTTTGTGTAGTCATTTGAGACTGCTTCAAGCGATCGCGGCTTCCTGAAGTGGGGAGGTAAGGCGAAGACCCCTCTGCTTGTTGCAATCTGAATAAGAATCACGGCATTCCATCGTTTTTAACAGGAGAAATCCACACGGCATACGACTTCATCAACCAGTCCATTGAAGAGTCTATTGACGAAGACATCTTCACCCTCATCACCCACTATGACATACTGAGAGACGTCGGAAAAGATAAGATGGCGGAGAGCGTTCTCGGGCGTCTGTCCGTGAAATGGCCACGGCATGCTCAAACTTTACGACGGGTAGCGAAGACCAAGAAGGTGAGTTGTGGGCATCAAAACAAGTCACAGGGATCAGGGTGAATCGTACCGGTGACGCGCCAATGTCGATGGTCAACCTCCTCCGCATGTCCAGCTTGACTACATCCATCCTGGAAGGAACTCCACGTGTATTGGCTACGTCATAAAGACTACGCTGAGCGTAGTCGGAGGGCGGAGCAATGTCTACTGTAGCCAAGATGGACTACATCCGGTCGTCAATAAGTTTTCCTTTCATTTCAGAACGTCACCGAGAAGCTGGAGACTTACAAAGAGGCCCTGTTGGGGATTGTTAGGAGCAAAAGGGAGGAAAATCTAAATACCAATACCACAGTTAAGGGTAAATAGTTATGAAGTCCGGAGGTAGCGGAGAATGGTTGTTAAAGTTGCTCTCGGAGACCTTCTTTTAATGCTTCTACTGTTCCATTTGCAGACTTCATCAACCAGCTTGACACCCTCAGTTCGTTAATAACCGAAGACAAGGAACTTATGAGTGACAAGAGAGGTCCGATAGACACACTGAACCTGATAAAGGATATCATCATGGATCTGGGTGACGGCAATTCAAGACTGGAGAACCACACAGAAGATTCTGACACCACAATGATTCGCTGATTTATCATTGCTATGTTGAAGGGTTTCGTGTTTCCTTCGTTGACGGTGCATGCCCTTAAATGAATAAACGAAATTTCTACGTTGTCTTCCTCATTTCATTGTTTCCAACATACTGTTCATGTCTTGTATATCACGAGTTTCTCTTGTACATTATCACGAGTGTGTCGACAATTGCTTCTCGTCCTGGTTGTCATTTGTACGTGCTATCAAAAATATATAACACCATTTTTGATACTATTGATGCTCACGTTTTGTTGACGGGGGCTAATTTGCAAACTTCGTAAATGCTTGGATAGTCCGGTCTCCCATCTTCCCTGTCGGCATGCTTGCAGCTACTTTTGTTACCGACGGGAAGGATGCCATGCAGGCTCTGATTGTTTCCAAGGTGTCGACCTGCACAAACATCGGTCTACAGGTGGCATACAAACCACCAATTACCGGTCCAGGATGTCACTCAGTATGCTAGGCCTATTCGTAATGGTCAAATCATTGTTTCTTTAACAACAGCAAAATAGGCTTCATTACCAAGAAGACAAGAACCCGTTTGGTTGATTTAGCCATTTATAAGTTGACAGGTTGACTGCCATTGCTATTGTTCCCCCAATTAATGTCCTACCTTGAATGTGGATCTTCACCTAATCAGGGCCTAGTTGACTGTTGTCAAGGGTGACATCAAAAATAGATAGGGGGCCTAAGAGAGGAACACAAGCCTTTTTACGGTTCCAAGCATTTACTAAGGTCGATCGTATGACAGTGCGGTGTGGAGATTTTTTGGATGTGGAGTAACCTTTGGTGACAAAATGTATGGTGAGTGTCATGCCTTCAGTTTGGTTTCATAGGCCTAGAAATCCACGGTATAATTTAGACGAGAAGTGGTAAACCGTTTGCCTTGACTTTATGAGAAGTATTAGGCCCGTCAAGAATTCATCAGCTTGAATTCAACTGTTGCCTGGCGTGAGCGTACGCCAGAAACATGAGTAGAGCCCGATTCACAGATTCATAAATTTCGGTCAAATTTTCAGCCTTTCGTACTATAATGTAGGTCTATGCTTTTTATTCAGCAATTCAGAAAAGGAGAAAAATTGGTATGGCATAATTATGACCGGTTGGTTCGGGCTTTTAGGCTCCCTAGAGGCCCCAACACTTACACTTAGGTTCCATAGTAGGCCCCACTACTTGACGTCAGAGTTATGCAAATGTAGCCCCGCCGACATTCATTCAGCCGACCAATCACGTTTCTTTTTCAGCTGTATTGGTTGTTTCTCTTGTTATGTTTTCCCAGCTGGACGAGGTAAGTACCCGTGACAAGTGTATCCGAAGTTACGATACGTTGCCCCCCCCCCTTTTTGGCAAAAAAGCTAACCGTATTGCCGTTTTTTTCAGGTGCGGGCAGCTTGTCGAAATAAATTTGCATCCGGAATGCCAGACAGGCCTACTGCTGCTACCTCTTCTGCGTGTCTGCCACAAGTTGGGACGGGGTGTAAGTATCGTGGCGTGCTGTCTTAGAAGACATTAGTGAAGTAGGTCCTACTGTGAATTTTCACTAACGATCACCATCGTCTTCCTCTTCAGCCGTCAGTGAGAGCGATAAGAAGATCATCGTCGATAAGCACAACGAATTCCGAAAAGGTGTCAGTCCGGAGCCCGGTGATATGCAATACGTGGTAAGGAAGGGCCATGTCACGTAGATGAACACCAGGGCCATGTCACGTAGATGACCAGCTGCCCAGAGGCGAGTTGGTGGCGTTGACCAAATACTATGATATGCTGAAAACGACTTAGAACCGTAAAGAGTTGCCCCACAAGGGTAATGTATGGTTCCAAATCTGCGGGTGAGGGGTGACCCAGAATCCCCGCTGTCAGTAAGGACTTGTCTCAGTAGGCCTATTTTTAGTATCCTACGTTAACTATTCAGCCTTTTTCTCTTTTCCAGCAATGGGATGATGAAATGGCCGAGGTAGCACAAGGTTGGGCGTCAGCCTGCTCTTCCAGTGCTCATGATGCAGGCGCAGAGCGATACATGCCGGGTAAGTATTAAAGGCATCACTTTTGGTTACCCTCGAAAATCAAGATCAGCGTAGGTTGTCTGGCTTTCACAATGTAGGCTAACCCAGAAGTAAATTTATGACTACCATTGCCACGCAAGGTGAACTTCGGGTCTTTGGTGCAGTGTTACTCTCACTTGCTGAACCATTAGGCGAACCGTGTACGAAAAAAGCAATGGCAAGAATGGCCCACAGACTAACTCAGCTGTATTTCTGAACATGTCTCCTTATAGGTCGAGGCTGGACGGGGCAAAATTACTATTCAAGCAGCAGCAGTTCAAGTACATGGACAGATGCAATCACTGCCTGGTACAGCGAAGTATCGGACTTTGTGTATGGAGGAACCTCTACTGGTGTTACTGGTCACTACACACAGGTGAGTCAACCAACAGAACGCTGCAAGAAGAAAAACGACCATCATAGTCTAGTGAACATCTTTATTTTGTTTTTTTATAGGTGGTGTGGGCCACGTCAGCAAAGATTGGATGTGGCTTTTCAAAGTGCTCGGCGAGCAAGTATGTCTTCATCTGCAATTATCTGCCAGGGTAAGCAAAGCCTAGGTGTAGAAAAAGGTGAAGCACAGATCGAGTGTAACCAAAGCCTGTGGACTACGATCCGGTTCAGTTGATCATCGTAATATCGCAACAGAGTTTCGCATAAATTGTCTGCAACTGAAGATGATATATTAGGTTCTCTTTCTTTTCAGGCAAACATGTTGGTGAGTGAAACTACTTTTGACAAAGTAAAGGTCATCATCATCATCATCATCATTGGGCAGAGAAATCCTCTTCACCCGAAATCTCGCGTGATGACTTCGAAATAGCAAAATAATGTCTTTGTTTGACATTTTTTGTTTCTGTCCAAGCATGTAACATCCGGAAATCAAATAAACGTCTCTGTCATTCTTCTTCCTCTTTGTTGTTGTCTAGATTCCGGTAATACCTCACATCCGAGGTGGTGCCTTCCCATTTCGCCCTCCAATGGCTTATTAGTAGGCTATGGGCCGTATGCACCAAGCGAAGATTATCTTGAACTCAGGTTGAGCCACAACTTTTCCATTGTCACATCATGCTCTGGCAAACCTGAACAATAGAAAAGTTGTGGCTCAACCTTAGTTCAAGATAATCTTCGTTTGGTGCATACGGCCCTATAGGTTTGGGGTGAAGGTTAGCAATAGAGTGTATTTGGGGACAAATTGTTAAGAAATGGAGTAGGCCTATACTGAGGGAGTCCATTAAAAGCCCCTGGTGTCTGTGACTGTTTCTTTTCAGATACGGTACCGTAATATAAATGTGAATTCTTCTTTTCCTCTAGTGATGAGCTGAAGAGGCCGTACACTCGTTGGGATGATCTACCCCCGGACAACTGCGTCAAGACAGCAAGCGCGACCACCACGAACCACTGCATTGATGGAGTGTGCGGTACGTTGAGTTGCAATCAGATTTGGTGAAAATGACTGAGCCTTGGATATGTCGGCGACCAGTGGTCTCTTTTTCACCACCAGACGTGATCATGCTCATTCACTACTCTATTGTTTTTCAAACCCATGAAATGGAACCCCTCTTGTCATTGTCACTTCTGTGGCCCCATGCATGAACAGGATAGCCCACAAATTCATACCTTGGGAGATAATTACATATAAGACAGAGAGTATAATGTAGCAGGGCCAATTTTATCAATTTCACCAAATAATCTGGGTTATCCTGTTCATGCATAGGGCCACAGACATCTAAAAGACTCGTGTGGCTTGTATCACAGTCGATCGACAAAAGGGGTTGGTGACGAAGACAAATCAGTTCTTTCCTTTCTTGGTTGTTGAAGTATAGGTAAGTGTAGTAGGTCTTTATGTCTTTGCAGATTGCGGTGGAAAGGTCTGCTACAACGGTGGTACACTGGACCTGTGTACTTGCACCTGCAAGTGTCCACATAGCTATCTTGACCCAGCAACGAATTGCGGCTGTAAGTGTCGATTGGATCTCCTGGTTTTCGTATTAGTCTCTGTTGCTGTAACGTCAGTTTTCCTGAGAATGACTGAGAGAGCACGTAGTGTTTCCTGGACCTGCACATAGGATTGAATGGTTGAGGAATTTTACTTCCCTCTTTGCGGGGAGAGACTGCTTTTTGGATGCTTAAACGATGAGGACCAATCGAACCTAATTGATACGGTTATCAGAATCTATTTTCATTCTAGTTACCTGCTCCAGTGTCAGCGATTTCATCGCCTGCGGGGGTGCTATGCCTGAAAGTCACTGCCCCGTATGGACCAATATGTACCATGACTGCCCAGTCACATGCAACACATGTAGAGGCAACTGTACGTATGGGGATCATTCTTCGGGTGTTTTTTCCAGGGCCTATGCGTCCCCGGTTCCTAGCGGGTTATTTGTGTTGTGGGTTCAAAACCTCCCAAACGGAGATCGTAGACGTGTCCCAGGGCCCAGTTTCACAAAGAATCTTAAGTCTAAAGTTGGACTTAAGTCATCATGTGACCAGGTTTCAGCAAATCAGATGACTTCATTTCAGACTTAAGTTTGTTCTTAGACTTAAGATTCTTTGTGCAACCGACCCCAGGTCTTTTATATCCGGCGGCGTATCCTTTGTGTCCGTTTGCAGCCCGAATTGAAGGTTCGGTGCCCTTTCAGACATGGCATAGGCTATTTTCGGACAGCTGATTTGAACACTCTACAGATAAAGTCTGCAAACTCACGTTAAGCATTTTCAGAAAAGATAACTTTATTACTTTTAATTAAAGAAGAAAAAAATGTTATGATGAGGTGAAACCAGCCGTAAAACTAATAATTTTTTGCGCTAAATCTCGTCTTGCGTGCAGTTGTTGGAAAGTTTGTTCGAAATCAGTTGTCTGAAAGTTGGCTGCGTGTCCAACCTACATGTATTAATACGGCTGGGACACAGAACCAAAAATTGATGAGCGAGTATATCGCGGATATTAAGTTTTCTTATTTTATTTATTACAGACGCTGATAAATCGAATCTTCCTACTGGTACGAGCGGAGGGATATGTGGCGGTAATATGCCCGGATGTGGAGGGATGACTTCTGGGGAACAAGATGCAACTGTGGCGACAAGTTCTGTGGAAGGCAGTAATGAAGGTGACGACACAGACGGAGATAACAACGGAAATAACGGAGCCGGTCGGATTGGCATTTCATGGATGATGATATATACATTTGTAGTTGCCCTTCTTCACCAAATATGTCCTTATGATTAAAAGATTTCATCCGACAGACTCCGACAAACTTGTCATCGATAGTGAACATTGATGAATGAATGATTACCGTTGTTTGTTGTACCGTGATGTTGTGTCGTGATGGAGTGTTAATAGGAGCTGTCAGCGAGTTGACCAACAGGTGTCACTACGGCCCAATTCAACGCAAAAAGCGGACCCAGTCATTATTGATCGAGCAGCGATCACGTATATTTTCATGTACATTGGTCCGCTAGAACTTTGCTGCCATCTGTTGGCAATATGCGCAGCTGCCTGCTCCTATTGGATGAAAAACAAAGGTAGTAAAAGCCGTGACAGATTAGCGCGTCTCGGCACCGACCAATGCGTTTTGTCTTGTAATTTTGCCCCCACTGCGGCATCCTGAGGTAATCGGGAGTTCTTTGAATTTGCTCCCTCCATTACCGCATCCCGAAATTATTTAAATTTTGTTCAATATTTACTTGCGAAAAAATCAGGGTTTGTGGCGCGATATTTCTGTTCCTAGTATATCGTAATTTCACGTTGCTAA
>NMRB01000968.1:47189-91127 GCA_002633025.1 Notospermus geniculatus | reverse complement strand
TAGATGAGTTGACAAGTCGACAGGTTGACAAGTTGACATGTCGACAAATTGACAAGTCAACAAGTTGACGATTTGACAAGTTGACATTATGGAACAAATGAGAGTTAAGATTATGGTATTATAATATAACTTTAATAAATTTAATCATTTTTTCCGCGGGTAACGATGGTAACTATTACGGTATTTGAGGTTTGTCCTGTTTTTTGCTGCATTGTTCAAGTCTTGTAACGTACGAATTTCTACTAATTTCTACTAATTTTCGTAGAATGTGAGATCCGGCAACGGTCCAGAATTGTCCATTTGCCTAGTTTCTACGTTAGTGGTATTCAGAATGTCCCATTCTGGATGTTCCTGTCGCAACTGTGCTGCCTCCTTGTCGTCATTTTGTTGGAGATTTGCAAGGTATTCTGCCTCGTCTACTTTACCGCATTTCAGTATTTCAGAATCTGAAGGCGTGATCTCAATTTTTTTGAAGAATGCAATTTTCCTGTTTTTGACTCGTCTTACGCTTCCAAATCTCTGACAACGTCAGAAGGCCAATGGACCAATGGACCAATGGACATTCCAATTAGCCCTAAGGGGGACGCATCTACAATGTACCATGTCGACGGGAACTTGTCGACTTGTCGACCTGTCATCTTGAATGATGCTCCATGATTTGAAACATGTGCGAATGATGATGACGTAACGCAACGGTTTCTGCCAAAGTGCTACGTCACTTGACGGGAACTTGTCGACTTGTCGACCTGTCAGCAGGCAGTGTATGACCAAATTACTACCTGTGCATCGCGCATACGCGGAATTATTTTTTCAATGTGGGGGATTGTCTAGTCAGGCCCAATTCCTTAAATAATTTCAACACCTCAGGCTGCGTGCATCAATAACCATCGTCCGAAAAAGTGTCCTTCTACAAAAACTTTACTTTCAGCTGGCCAGCACGACCTGTTCACTGGAAAGTTCAACGAAACACAGACTCCATCCAACGGCAAGCTTGTCGAAACCATCGCCTCAGTATCCAGCAAGCTTTTCTGCAGCAGCCAATGTACCCGGTCGCTGAAGTGCAACGCTTTCGGTTACGACAAGACGACACGGAAGTGTTATCTGCTGGACACCTATGCTTCTGAAACCTTGGATGTGAGTAAATTTGGAGATGCGGCAAATGTCAAGTTTTATGTGTTATACTTATAGACACATACCACCTGCGGTCACGAATCTACCCCGAAGTCTCTGCATGCATGTTCTTGCCATGGCGTCTGCGTTCAAATACATCCCGTATCGAAAATCTCCGAGATAATTTTGCAGAAGGAAGTGAATCAGGTTGAGGTGATCACTGAAGACAAAAGAATGAAACATGCGACGAAGCCTTCAATGTTCCAATAACCCGACAGATGGCAGATTTATCGAGTTATTTCGACGACCATTTTCTCTACTCCAAAAGAATCGACGTTTATTTCGGGGAAAAAGTAAGCAAGAAAAATGCGACATGCAAAGACTACATGTATATCCATTTTCAATTGTGTTTGTGATGAACTTGTAAAAAAGATATTCCTATTTTGGAATCAGTTCCTGCACTTGTCAACCTGTCCCTCGTGTTGTACAATGCATACTCATTCGAAATGTATCTTTTACTTTTAGTATTTGCTTCACGTGTTGGTTGTGTCTATTTCACTCTGTTGTTTGAAACCATACCTTGACATTTAGCCCGCTCCGACTTCGCCCTCCCGTTCATGAAAGTCCCCAATGCGCATCCACTTTAAATCGGTAGACGAGGTTGGTTTTCCATTTGCCAATCACGTCCTTGTGCATCCTTCATTATCGATCATAAACCTCTATTCCACATGACCTGCGAACGAGATTCGTAGAGCTAGGCTAAGCCTTACATTTGCATCAGTCTACCACCAGTTTCGAGGATCTACGGCATGACATAGGAAGGCGAAACTCGGACAAAATGAGGCACATTTGGATAGCGTTTTTGCTCGGATGCGTCGCCGTTCTCCTCGCTGCTGCGACTGAGGTATGGTTTGGTTCTTTTTTTTTCATTCATTGCACGAACAAAGAGGGCCGCCGTGATGTTGGCACGCATTTTTAATTTGCCTTTTTTCTGTGTGATTTCTGCTGGCTCATGTCATTCTGATTGTACAGTTATCATCTCGTCACATTTGACTTGCTGAAGCCTCAATTGAATTAAAAATGTACGTCTCTGCTGGCCCTATTCCGTTGGCCACCTCAGAGGATTTTGATGATCCCAAAACTGTCAAAATTTAGCACCGCTGTAATTTCTCTGCGTCTTCCCCAGGCGTTGTACTCCGTATCAAAAGTCGTCAGACATTTTTGCCCATTGGCGGCGTGCAGAATACCGAGCAAAATGCTGAAGTCGAAACCTTGTTCGGTTTCCTCTAGATTATCCTCTAACATCCCGGTTAGCATGGTAGTTGGTCTAGTTCCTTCAGAGATCCTCTGATGAGGTCAAGAAACAACCGTGACCGCGTATTTTTAAGCAACACGGGTACGTTACTTTTGCATGAAATCCTATTCGAAAGTAACGTCTTCGTCGACGTTCATGGAATCACAGAACTACATTATAGGAATGGTAACTTCAACATTCCATCTTTGCCGTCAAGATTTAATCAGTGAGTACAAAAAACAGAGGATGAAAATTAACACAATTTCGTCAGTAACCTAGGCCTGTGTGTGATGTTTTGTATCAATGCTCGTGTGTTCAAGTAAATGAACATTACATTGCAGCTGCCATTTATGTTCTTGTTCCTGTTTCAGCAACTAATGTATGCTATTCCGTGTATTTAAGAGCCATTCTCGCCAAATCGGACTTGTTGGCTGATGTGAATTGCCATTCTAACTGTCACTGTTAATTGAACTTTCTGCGTAGTTGTGTAGGCCTACATTACTTTGTCATGTACGGTATATGAGCAGGATATTGTACCGTGTACACTATAAAAATTGTTGTTCAACCTATCATAGGACACAGCCTGTTAAATATCATGTGTTTTAAACCACTACAAGTAGAAACTACAGATGTCAATATTGACCATCAATATTGACATGCTGTTGCGCCAGCATTGAGTGCCCTCGCGCCCAAAGCCCTGGCTTCGCTCAACAAAGCCAGCTTCTCTCACCACTTTGCGAATCCTGCTCGTCAGAGCACAGCAAACTGCGACATCAACTCGTAAAGCGTTGCAATTTCACTGAAAGGCACAGAGAAGTGATTTTCAAATGTCCGATAAAATATTAAAACGTCTGTTGACACAACACAATAGCGTACCAGTCAGTAGCTTTTACGAGATGATGTTCATAACTCGAGCGTGGTAGGCGCAGTAATGAGTCCGTTATTAGAAAAATGATACGCAGAGAATCTGCCTATAGCTGAACATATGAATTTTCCCTCGCATGAAATAACTATAGCTATGCACTTCCTTCTCAACAGTATGGCTTCCAATTTTTACCTAGCTTGTACTTCAGACTCAGCTATTGAAGGATATTGCCTATTTCGCTTCATGCTGTTTTACAAGATCCAACTTAAGACCCCGCAGCTTTAGTTACGCCAGTAGTGTGAGTTCAGTATTCCTTCCACCGACTTATAAAAAACGAGCATTGGTCAATTTCCGTTTGCGCAGTATCCGGTGAGGGAACGGATGCTGGTCAGCTTCCTGGCAAGCTCGGTAATGGAAGGCTGCTTTTCTGTTGAATTCGCGTTGGCTGCGCTGTACAGAATCCGCGTGTGGCGGGTGTACTTATGTATTAACTTGTACGTCAATGCAGACATATCTTTTTCAAGAACTATCGCCTGAAAATTACAATTCTGAGTGACATTGTTGCCAATACTTCTACTATGAATTGCCGACAGGCGCTTTCAGACAGCTAGTTCTGTCTTAGTGAATTTTCCTTTTTCCTTTTCAACTTCTATCAATCGCCTGAAAAATATCCCATAACTGTAAGTCTCTAAAATTTGTCAGCTGACTGGAGAATGTGCCTTGCAGCATGTTGATTGTCACGAATATGACGGAAGAAATGACGATATCGGTAAAATGTCAGTTCGCTGTGGAAGGTACATGACAATTACTGCCTCCCCTGGGGCATCTATGATTCACCTTCTCGGCGACATCGGCATCCCATTCCATTATTTCATGATTATCAATAGTTTTCCACTTTTTACTCAGGATATCATCAACAAAGGTTTTTCCCTTTTTACTCTGGTATTTAGCAACAAACCTGGTCACAAATCCCTCAATGATTTTACCATCAACCATGATACCTTACCTTTTGTTCGGCATGAGAACCACACGATGATTAAGGTTTCCTTTGGAGCCAAAAAGTAACTTTCTGTATATGGTAGGAAAGGCTTCGCAGTAATCTCTGATGAGCACGGTCTGTAAAAGGAGATTACGGAAGCAATCGGAATCTTGCTTCCGCCTGTGAAATAAAGTCTAATTTAATATCCTCCTCACAAGTTCTTGTGATCCGTCAGCAGCACTGACGAAGACCGGCAACATCTGAGATGTTGCCTTTCTTTGTGACAAATTCTCCTGGAAATGTGACTTCCCGTTCGCCTTGTGGCTTGTTTCACAAAGTAGACTGGAAGTACCTTGCATATCATCTCCATCTTGTTCTGCATCACCATACTGTTGAAACATTGCCCTCCTCGCATGACGTGAAAAATTCCATACACTCAGATAATCTCGCGATGCTAGACACTAAATAAGGAATGATGTGGTATTGGAAAGCCGAAAAGTAGCTGTGGGATTTGTTAATATTCAAGGCAGAAAAGGGCGGTGATTCTGTTTCTTTGAAGCGACTGACATAATGAGCGGGCTTCGATTGGCTCCGTACCGGTATAATGAATTGAGGCATAAGCGGTTATTCAAATGATAAACGCCGATTCGCTTTTTCCCTTCAACCCAGGTATACGGTTTTGATATCCAATATGGCCGCCACGGCCACCATCTTGAATTTAGATCTACTACCGGTACTACAAGTCGTTACCATTTTAGGTGAATGTTGGGGCACATCATTCATCTTCAACTGATCGAGGGCTGAGGGGTTGTAGCTACAGCGTGGCTGTATTTTATAGCGATTTCACACATATTACAGAAAATTGTCGAGAATAGAAAGAACAATAGAAATTTAGACAGTGTTTTCTTCTGTCATGCTTCGGGCACCGATGGAGTGGACCGGTATATTTCAGATTCCCTGGTTGATGTTCGCCTAAACTGAAAGCCTCACTGTATTGAATTCAGAAAGTGCTTACGTCCTCCGACGTTAGCGTAGTGTAAAATGTACTATGGTCTATCTGATTAGAGATCTGCCTTCAGTTTTTTCAATGTGTGCTGAAAACTAGGCCTTGATTCTTTGAAGTAAGTATCAGGCAAGTATTTTGGGGACCTTCACGAGGCTATGAGACCTATACCTGCACTCTCCTAGCACTTTGAAAATATCGTAAAATTCAATACTGTGAGGCTTGAAATATGATGACCGTCCCCTAAAAACACGAGAGCAAATTCGAATTGGTCATGTGAATTGTGAGATGGCCACACTGATGACAGTTATTCTGTAGACCTATCGGTGACCCAGACAATTTTGATGAAGCCTCCCATGTGCACATCACCAGGAGCCCGTGGAGATGACCAGACGTNAATCTCTGATGAGCACGGTCTGTAAAAGGAGATTACGGAAGCAATCGGAATCTTGCTTCCGCCTGTGAAATAAAGTCTAATTTAATATCCTCCTCACAAGTTCTTGTGATCCGTCAGCAGCACTGACGAAGACCGGCAACATCTGAGATGTTGCCTTTCTTTGTGACAAATTCTCCTGGAAATGTGACTTCCCGTTCGCCTTGTGGCTTGTTTCACAAAGTAGACTGGAAGTACCTTGCATATCATCTCCATCTTGTTCTGCATCACCATACTGTTGAAACATTGCCCTCCTCGCATGACGTGAAAAATTCCATACACTCAGATAATCTCGCGATGCTAGACACTAATAAGGAATGATGTGGTATTGGAAAGCCCAAAAGTAGCTGTGGGATTTGTTAATATTCAAGGCAGAAAAGGGCGGTGATTCTGTTTCTTTGAAGCGACTGACATAATGAGCGGGCTTCGATTGGCTCCGTACCGGTATAATGAATTGATGCATAAGCGGTTATTCAAATGTTAAACGCCGATTCGCTTTTTCCCTTCAGCCCAGGTATACGGTTTTGATGTCCAATATGGCCGCCACGGCCACCATCTTGAATTTACTACCGGTACTACAAGTCATTACCATTTTAGGTGAATGTTGGGGCACATCACTCATCTTCAACTGAATGAGGGCTGAGGGGTTGCTAGCTACAGCACGGCTGTATTTTATAGCGGTTTCACTCATTACAGAAAATTGTTGTGAATAGAAAGAACAATAGAAATTTAGACAGTGTTTTCTTCTGTCATGCTTCGGGTACCGATGGAGTGGACCGGTATATTTCAGATTCCCTGGTTGATGTTCGCCTAAACTGAAATACAATAACCGTCCCCTAAAAACACGAGAGCAAAATCGAATTGGTCATGTGAATTGTGAGATGGCCACACTGATGACAGTTATTCTGTAGACCTATCGGTGACCCAGACAATTTTGATGAAGCCTCCCATGTGCACATCACCAGGAGTGTGGAGATGACCAGACGTTCTGGCTAGTTCTCTCCACGACAGCGGCGACCATTTGACGAAGGAATGCTCCACAGCATGCAGTCAAGCCAAAGTAGGTTTTTCGTAGAGAGAATGGGTTTGGAAGGAAGCTATCAATGATATGTTGGCTCCGGCCAACTGCATATTTGTCCCGTTTATTTTCCTGAATTAGAGTGAAATAGGTATCCTTTAGTTTTAATTCAAGTGAAAATATTGTGTTATCGTCTGCCCTAAATGTGGTGCTGAACTACGCTCCACTAACATGTTATATCGCCTCCCGTGTCTATTAGGCACATGCCCATCAATTCGCCCTTTATCATCATTAATGCAATCCTAATTGATACGTCGGGGAAAATAATGGGATGATTGCTCCGCTGATAATTTCATCTAATTTAGTTTGCGGCAAGTGGAAAGACGAACCTGCGTAAGCATGTACGCAGATGGTATACTTATTTTTAGGCAGGGATGCCAACTTGCATTGTTCGCTTTTGGTCTTAAATGTATTTGCAATATTAATAGAAGAGCAGGAATTTTTATTTCTTCAAATATTTTAAAGCAGAAGTACGTTTTTTCAAAAATACATGACATAATTTTTGGCATTTCACATAAATAAAGTCTACGGAGAGCTGTACTTGTGTACACATCATTAACTTATTGATGTAGTTATTTTTTGTGGACTCTGCTCCTCCCGTGTTTCAAAACTTCTCATATTCTTGTGTGTGGTTGCCTTGTAGGCCTACCTATATAGAGGAAGGCAAGCCCCTACTCTGATGTACCGTAAACACACAAATAACCGCCGTACATTTGAAGGAAAATACTCCTTACTTCGGAGCCCAGGGTACTTCATATCACCAGAGATATTAGCACTGGAAAGCAAACATCCAGGGTTCGCGACAGATAAAGTATTTGATTTGTTGCGTATATGTTATGTATTTGATGATAGATACAGGCTGCTGTATTTTAAATATTGGCCGGTGGGTGTGATGGAATGACGTACATTTTAAAGGATAAAATTGTACCATTGTGACAAACGTACATGTATATACATGTAGTTGCATTGGCGGGCCAGGGAATAGCCTGGCCTCCGGCCGCTGGATGCAGATCGGTTCAGTGGTTCCCTCATCCTCAACTTACAAATATCGGAAACTTATGAAATGATGCAACAGCTTCAGAAGAGATGCCTTGAAGCTCAGTGAGCTCGGTACGTAACGGAAGTACGAGACTTGAAATACTTGTTGATATACAATATTCGATGAACATGGCGTTAAAAAGGCTCACTTACCATGCTTACAGTGAATCTTAACAAAAGCATGACTCTCCGAAATTCTTCCTGCCGTCGGTGTCACATAACATACCAGGTATCAGCAGAATGATAACCAGTAGTTGTCATGGTTACTGGACAGGAAATGTTTACATGCTATACCTCTGTCGGCGGCAATCTGTCTGTTTCCTTTGAAATCGACAATACGTCGGTACCCTCTAATCTGTGATTCACACAAAATCGGCGCACGCAGAGTTTGTTCCCACGACTGCGTCGGTGTTGGGTGCAGTCAAATGTAAATGTACCCGACGGCGTTTTTACCTTGAGAATATGACGTTATTGCAATTTTGATATTTAAAGTTTCCTAATGTCAAAGCCTATCGTATGAAGTCGTCTGCCTGTCACTGATCATCCCTTCGATTAGCAGACGACACCTGTGTAAATACGTTACGGGTTGATGTCGTACATCAAAGTAAAAACCAATCAGGATGCTGCTACCGCTTGGGAAATGCGGCCCTCATCTTCCGTGACGGTTAGTCATCAGACTGCTGTTTGAATTAGGATCCGTTCGAGGCTCGCCTCCATCGGGAGACGGATTTCAAAACGGTTCTTCATAGATTTCTCCTCTTGATTAAACCTGAGTCCATGCTTGAAAGGTTGCCAAGCATGATTGAAGATCTGTAGAATGGATAATTGCGGCGACAAGTCGGTAAGGTAGCCAATGAAAGGAACTTCGTTCCATCCTTCAAATGTTGGCCATTCCATGTTTTCCGGCTCTCGCGGGGCATATAACGCGCTGGAACGGTGACTGTTCGTTTGAAGCAGCCAACTTTGACACACCCTCTGTATCTATGAATTGACATCATTAATGAAGTTGCTACCTGCCATCATGTGAAAGAAATGTATCGACTCCTGTTAATTTTCCTGCTGCCATCATTCGCCGACATTCATCGACCATTCCTTACACTGTTAATAACCTGATGAGTAGAAATCTGTCATCCGGTTGAGTTCAGCCGACCCATTCCGCCTCGTCAACAGTGATATATCCACGGGTAAATAGAGCCGTCTATTGATTCTTCCCGTGGATAACATACACCCTCCAAAGAGAAAGCATATCCGACAATATTGACCAATGAGCGCGGCGTATCCGACAATATTGACCAATGAGCGCGGATATTTGCGATACTTCTGCCCAAATTGTCATGCTTGTTCAGCGTTTTTTTCGATCGCGAAGGAGGCGCACTGCTGGAGATAAAGCCCTCCTCTCATCAAAGAACATGTCGAACTGAATAACCATGATAATGATGTTATATCCATCACGCTGTCGTGCAACAGCGGAACAGTTGAAGTGGAGTTCTCCTTCACTTACTAATGTCAATGCAACAGTTCGCGAGTGAACTCACTGAACGAGATATTTGCTTACTCAAAATGCTTTTTCCAAGCGAACTTTTAAGAGAATTTGGAAGCAATTCTACGTTTTTTACCAAATTTAAATGCCATTGAAATCTTCTCCCATACTTATAAGACTCTTATTTAAAGAAACCGCCAAAATATACTTACACTTGGTCTCTTATCCACACAGAGCATTGCAATTTGTGAAGTTACATCGCAATGCTTTATTTCTCACGCTGTGTATTCGAGCACTTCAATCATGCAAACCTATTTCATCCTAGATGATGACGATCTCAACTTCGATTTTCGTGAAGGCTTCATAATGCATAGCTGTGTACATTCCGGTTGCAGCCCACTTGAGCCCGTCTCCCTCATCACCCGTTTTAGAGACGTTATCGATCTCATATAAAATGCATTAACCTTAGCTACGGGAAACGTGTTTTCGTGCTCCTAGGGGAATATTCTGATGTCTGCCAGGGTGGTGTGCTGGGACCTCGGGAATAAATGTCAAATTATACATGACGCTTTATTACGTTACGAGAATTCCTATTCTTATCATTCGACCGTTGCCATATCATATTTCCGTTTTCAGCATTCACATCTTCCTTCCTTCATTCCTTAGCGACTGCTGATGGGATTTTATGAATGCACCCTGAGTAGTCTTCGAAATAAAAGCAGACGATATCATATCTTCTGCTTTTGTTGATATGACGAGGTACATAATACATGATATAAAGAGGCCATATCTGTCAGAGGCAAACCCATTTTCATGGATTGTATACAGCACAGTTGAAAAAAGTTGGAAGAGTTGTTTCCACTCTCCCACCCAGAGTGACTGATTGGATTTTATGAATCTCTCCTAAGTAGTCTTCGAAATAGAAGCAGATGAACTTCTGCTTCTGTTGATATGATTTACAGATAATAATGTGTAATAAGAGCTATTTCTGTCAAGAGTGAAATGATTCCTTTCACGACAGAATGGTAACCGTGCTGTTGAAAAAATGTTAAAAGAGGTGTTCCCACTCTCCCACCTTCCGTATACCGCACAGTACATTTAACGCTATTCTTTTCCCTGGTCGATATTGGTCACGTTTGTCTCCCATCTAGAAATCATGACTCCCTATTCGCTTACAGAACGATGGATAGCATCATTAATGGCAATCAACGCTGAAAGCTATTAGGAGACCATACAGCAATTAATGGTACCAAAGAGTACTCGGCTCAAGTGAGAGAAAGCCTTATAGTTTATCACAGCGCAACATAAAACACTTTCAGTCGATTAATTTACTTTACAATGCATTACCTAATGATGGATGAAATATTCCCTCGGTGGACTTAATAATTCACTACAGCAACCGTATATTGTATAAACGGTAACGCACGGCAAGAAGTTCATACTAACGATGCGATGGAAATTGAAAGTGGTAAGAATGTTAAGAACGTTCATCCATACGGTGAAGTCTACCTTCTTGTATGGTGAAGCGGTAATCCTGGGTGGAATGGAGTCTGATATGATCTGATTTACAAGTCTAAGATAAGTGGCTTATGGAACAAAGATGTGTGATCTTGTGCTTGTTATGAGAAGAAAATGAGGTGGTTGCAGCAGCACGATGTTGTTCGTGACGAAAGTCGTTTAAAGTGGTTTATGGTTTTGATGTCGTAAAAGGTTCATCGACATTAGCACGTATCAGATCAATGCTGTCTATCTCCTTGTCGCCTTTACCCATGTCTGACAAAAGCAGCAGCAGTACCTTGCGGGATTCGAACCCGAAACCTCTGCATATGGCACCATCGCTCATTACTGACACAAAGCAACGGCGTACCTTGCGGGATTCGAACCCGTGGCATCAGGGTTACGGCACTCTTGTCAGCAGTAAGCGTCCTGAGAATATCAGCCTGACTCGGAGGAGCACTCCCTCCGTCACTGCTGACATGAGGTGGGGGGGGGGGTCGAATACAAAGAACCTCTGATTACCTTAGAAAGCTGGCACTAAGGGACAACAGCACTCACCGCTGATCTAAATCCTCATCTAAAAAAGCAACAACCATACTCATCCAATTCTGTTGAAGAAATTACCTGTCAGTCAAAGCATCGTCTCCATCACCATTCCATGCGATATCGGAGCACGTATGATGAGGGTTGTCAGCCTGAGAAGCTGTCGAAATAATTGGCCTCCTGTCATGTATTATCACTGCTCCATCCACCCTTCATTATCGTCAATCGTGAACCTCGCCGATAGCAATTTGTTGCAATCCCCCGGTTCTGCACAGCTCCTTAATTTGTTCGATATACAGATTCGCTGGGAGTATACGGAAATTCTCATTGCCCTCGCTCAGCGTGGTTACACTCTTTTGAAGAATTCCAGTGGGAACATTTTGCGAAATCTGTTGATCGTGACACGATGCAGAAGTGAAAATCCGCCCTTCTCAAACGGCAGATCGCAGCAGCATTGGATTTCACCAATTCAGCGGTTCCAAAAATTGTCTTTCTTCGTCTGCTTCTGATCTCAAGCAGCATTTTTTCGGCATGACTTTGATGAAAGGGTGGAGTAGCGAGCCTTAAAAACTGTTCTTTGCATCTCTGTTCTAAATGAGTACATGTTATGAGCTAATTAAAGATTAAAAGCAGGTTGTAAATCACCATGACGGCTGATATGCTAAAGAACCTACCATTTTCAGAAAGAGGAAATACCAATGTTTTCATAAAATGGTGTCTTCAAGGGTTCTGGCTACGCCACCTAATCCTTTCTTGACAGAAAAGGAGAGGCATCATTCGAAATGTTTGCACACTCTCTTCTCCTTATGGGTTTCAAATACGCAGTGATGAACGCGGAAACAAGTAGAGACATTGTAGGGTATCCGTGTGCATTTTATTTTGGTTTATGGCCAGGATGATGTGCTGTATCATTTAGTCATGTTTGATAGGAAATCATGGTTTAGGCATGGTGTCTATTTCTATTTGTTGAAACCGGCAATATGTAGGTTACACTTGGTGTCCTAACTCTCGTTGGCTTCAGTATCACAAAGCCAACACTCACTCAGGTCATGTGAACCAAATCGTCGCAATTATGCTTTATAAAACCATTAAATAAATAATGGTCCATCGTATACCAGACGATTCCCCATATCCAAGCTCGCCATATAGACGATATTATCGTCCCATGCCTAGACACAATCATTCCATTAATGTTATTGAGCTCAACTATCATTGTCAGTGACTGCAGCAGAATGAACCCGAACGCCAAATCGATGAAATACGGAAGTTTTTTCACTATGGTTTGTAGGATTTGGGGTATTCTATGTCAACTGCCATGGCGTTTATTGACCCGAATAGAGAAGAGCGTTCCGAGTACCATGATGGAGTCATCTTCTTTCGGTCGACAACTGCAAGCCTCGGTCTTGTCGTTCTTCGGTTGGATGGTCAAATCCGATACGGCTTAGAGTAATTCACGGAGCATCTCTCCAGTAACATGTGAGGGGTATTTGCTGGGCAGTTTCCAATCCAATTGGTCCATTGATTTACGAGACGATGTGAATGATTGTAACTCCATTCTCACCAAACTCTGGCCAGCTCTGGAAGAATTAAACTGAGGACGATACATGTGCCTTCGTACATGTATACGTAAATTCTCTTCCGAGTATAGGCCTACATGTATCTCCAGAATCTTCGAAAACATTTGGCAGCAATTGCAACGTGTCGAAACTGCAATATGATACAACTCTGCTGCTGATATTATAGCTAAAGTTTCATCGGTTCATCCTGAGGCTTACGTCATTTCACTCTGTTCTGTCTCTTGCTTCCCTTCAGATATGATGCGACGGAAAGGATGTTCAGACCCTGGATGCTTCGCTTTGGACTGGAACTATGCACAACGTGGTCACAGAATACGTCGTATTCTCCTTTGCAACTGCAGCTTTTTTTCACAATTCATTATATTACCAACATCATGCAGTTGTGATCTGTTATAACGAATATTGTAGCCTCCTTCCTCCCTCTGTGCCACTTAAGAAAATCATTATTCTTTGTCACGATCAGATACAAATCTTTTCATAGCCCAATTCCGTGTTGCTGATGAGAGGCATTGTGGCTGCCTCGTGACAGAGGGATCAAATCCAATGACATGCCTGTCAGCCGCGTGATAAGGACCCAGATTAAACTGGGGCTTTGGGTCGATGGCTTGATCTACTGTCACGAATCACGCTTGGCATGAACAGATTTCGTTGGATTCGTTCAAGATTTAGCGGTTGGTAACAGGACACTGAAGCTGAACTCGATGGATTTCAGAAAATTGTCCTCTTAGCAAGGGATAAACGCTTTGAATAGTTTCACTGTTTTCATGGATTCTGTTATGGAATGCATCACACACTAGGTGGTTGTTCATTTCAGTGTGAGAGGTTATTTCTTTGCTGCCAGGTGCGTAGGTGTATCTCCTTTCGCTTTCAACCACGTTTACTTCACGGCAGTTCGCCTAATCGCACATTTTGCGTTCACGAAGTTCGTCTAATAGCTAATATTTTCGTTTCGCATATTCACCATTTCTTCAACGGTAAAGCTTTTTTCCCATTCTTTATCTTATCCGAAGCGACATGTTGCTATAGGTAACCGCAACCGCGTATAGATCCATCGCTCGTGATCTATGCCACCGCGTCAATCCGTTTCTCAATAACCTATACTCGCCGTGAACTACGAAGATCATTCGACAAAACGAGAAACCAGTCCTTCAAGCCGACATCACCATCGCAATTTCATTTAACATTTCATATTGGATATCTTGTATACAAATCAAGTCAGCTATTCCACGGTATATAAACATGAAACATTTCGTATCTACTTAACCAAAGTAAATATTTATAGTCGGTATCTTGTTTTATCGTTGCAGGTGCAAGGTGATGAGGTTGCGCTATTAAGGGTGAAGCGGGAGGGAGATGTTTCGTTGGAGAGGCAGAAACGCGAAGGGATCAAGAATGTGGTAAGAAAAGATGACGTATCTCACGTTCGGCCCGGATTCCTGTCATTGGCTGCCTCTGATTGGGTGATTTAAAATCTAACGAATGAGAGAAACTGCTTTGATTGGTGCATTTGGGAAACAACCGTGCCGAATCAAATCTGACTGGTTGTGTTACGAAAAAGATATGGAGTAGTTTCATGTTTCCAACGTGATAATTTCTCTTGATCTGGAGCTGGTCTGTTTTATTTTCCCCCATACTATCTTGTCCATTTCAGTTGGAGAAAGAGCTGATTCGTGTGAAGAGAGGAAAGAGAGATACCGAGCTCGCTTTACAGCGGGTGAAAAGGAAAGGACTAGAGGAAGAAGAACACATTGAAAAGGTACAATGCATTTCATGAAAACCAGAAAATGCAACTTATTAGTGTGTTTTACGTTTTTGCCGTTGACTGACGTTAAGCCTGCAGCACACGTCACCATTTTCGTTGCTCGTACAGGCAATTTTCGTGGTTGGCAATTTTTGTGGCGGTTGCCGGTTTACAGCAGACGTCACCACTGAGTGATCTGGTGTGCTGCTGATGGCCACGCATCACCACAACTCGCGGCCACGAGCAATTTTTGTGGTGAGAAATCAAACCTGTTTGATTTTCGGCAACTTGTGGCAACTCATGGTCACCAGAGAATTTCCGTGGTGAGTGGTCGTTGCCGGCCACAGCACACTTGGCCATTTTCGTGGCGACCACGAAAATTGCCTGTATGAGCAACGAAAGTGGTGACGTGTGCTGCAGGCTTCAATGCGACCGTTGTAGACGAAATTTATGAGTTTGGTTAAACTATATCTTGTCTATTATATTCATGCTTTCCATTTGCAGAAACGAGACAAGGACCACGCCCACAAGAAGCGTAACATACATCTGAAAGAAGAACACGGGAAAGAAAAGCGAAATCACGATGACCACCCGTTGAAGCGTGCAAAACAAGATCATGAAGAACATAGGGGAAAACACGAGAAACATGAGTCAAGGAAGCTGGAAGATCATTCTGCTGAAAAACGAAAGGTGCATAAAGAGAAAGTCGATAAGCATGATAAGCGGGAACAGAAGGATGTCGTGGATAAGCGAGAACATAAGTCACACGTAGATGGAAAAGGAGATCACAAAATCCACGCGGTAACCAAGCATAAGACACACGGCGATAGCAAGCGAGACCACAAGGAAAAAGACAGCTTATCGAAACACGAACACCACGAAAAACGGGCCTCCAGTGCGCATGGGCACGAAAAGAAGGACATTCATAAGAAGCACAGGAATTTGAAGAAGAGAGATAAGAAGAGTGCAAATCACGTGGTCCATAAGTTGCATAATGAGAAGAGACTGAAGAGGGAGAATCATCATCATAAGGAGAAACGACACGTTAAAGTTGACGTCAGAGAGATGCTGCGCCTGCTGAACAAACACGAACAGAGTCTGAAGAAGCGAAGTCTCCGTGCGTTACACCGTATCAAGAGGGATGCCAAACATGTTCATAGTAACCAGTTCTTGGAGCACGAGTTGAAGAGGGTCAAAAGGCTAGAGCGGGATCTCAGACATGAAATGGTCAGGAAAACAAAATCATAGGAAGAATGTGTAACAAGAGAGACGATTTTATGAATAATTTATTTATGAATTTGAAATTGACGTCTGTATCCGTTCGAACGTTCCGTTGAACGACTGGGTAAACTAAAGCAGCGTTTACTCCTTCAATATGATGCTAAAAGCAGTCTTACCAATTGACTGGGTTTTCAGGAAAGTTTAGAGTTCAAACATGGTGGATCTTCTGACCACTCGATGATATGCCAATGCTATATATACAATTTCATCATAGCATGCCAAAAAGGGAGGGTGTTCAAAACGGAAGATGAAAAGAAGATTTTCCAACTGGGAGCATAATACTTGTAATCTTTGATTTGCTGCCTTACTCTTGGTCACGTAAAAAGAATGAGCAACGAATTTTATGGGTAATGGCAGAAGGTAAAAAATAGGCAGTGGAATTTTATGTATAAATTATTGTTGCACTGATTATCATCATTATTTCATACATTTTTTGAGACTCACTTTGTCATTTTATGGTAGGGAAGGAAACAGGGCCGCTTGGCTTCTTTCTAATCGGGACTCTCTTCTCTTCACTTGGGAATGACTCGGGACTAGGCCAAACTATAGGAAGTACGTTGTACCATTTAGAACTCTCCTGCGCAGTCTCGCATGACATTTTCCTTTTTCGTCCAAAATTTCCTTGGTTTCTTCTTGTTTGTACCAGAGGTTTTTGGCCATACCACACCTACATCCAATTATTCTGTCCTCCTGTATCCATCGGCTTACGGATGGAGGATAATGGCTGATCCTATTGTCAGGCTTTGATTAACAGTAATACGAGATGTGCCGTTGACCCATCCAATCGTGTTTGCTCAATTAGAAAGTCAAGTCAACAGCAGCGTTGCTATGACAACGGTTGCTATATCAACTAAATCCGATCTGAGGATATTTCTATCAACGAAGGTAGCCCTGATTAGTTTCATAGATCCTGTGACACACGGCCAAGGAGAGGAGTCGATCGTGGCCGGTAATTGGGTTTTTGGTGAGAACGGAGAACCTTTGCACTAGGTCGGGATCAGATAGAGAAGGACACGACTGCACTGCACGAAAAGGTTCTTTGACATTTTGCAGAAATGTACAGGCATGAGAGGGTTCAGCCGAATTAGGCATTTTCTAATCTACGTTCAATACATTTCTCACTCACAATAAATACACTTCGGGCGTTTTTCTTGACTTACTCTCATCATGCCTGTCTTATTACGACATGCAGCTGGTTGCTGAATGCCACCAGTTGGCTCAAAGGGCTCCAAGTAGTGTCATTTGCAGTCGGGTTTTCTTTTGTAAAAATCCAATTTGCTCATCACCAAGAACACAAAAAGCAGCTTTTGCGGGCCGTCGAGCCACGTAGGCCTACTGCAGAGTGAGTGACCGACAAAAGGCAGATTCACTTCCAGATCATTTCACACATCAATTTTTTTTTTCATTGTCGACTTAATAATGTTGTTTGGTTTGTTGTTTGTATCTATGAATGGTATAATTATATCGTAGGGACGTAATGATCTTAGGACTGTAAATATCGTACCGAGATCACAAGTTAAACCTATAATCTCTGATGAAAACCGAACGTTATAGTGTTTGTATACGGTATACGTTTCTTTCATTGCTTCTTTGTTACACTTGCACATGTAACCGCACGACTTCTTTCGATATGAAGCCTAGAAGCAGCCAGTCAATGATAACGATGACTTTGATGGTAAGTAGGCCTACTGTGCAAAAATGACGATGTCATGTTCACGGATGGGGCGGTTTCTTTACCTCGTTCATCATATAAAGGTCGGTGTACTTTGATGATTCTGACAGGTTATCACATCTTCCGTAACACTTCTCGATGAGCTGCTGCGTGTATGGAAGGCCTAAGTTCCAGCTATTTTTTTCAAGAGTCGCAAAACAACTTCGAAATCGTCCGTAAAGCTTCGATAGCACTGCCATCTGAAGCTGGAACGCCCCATCAGATTTCAGTCTTGGTCGGCCTACTTCATTCAGTAACTTAGCCGCTTAACAGCAGGAACATTTGTGTTCCATAAGGCACAACACTAAGTATTTCACTATTAATCTGCTGTTGAAAATATTATACGTTGCACTCAAATTTTACTTTGATGATGTTACATGTTATCATTGCATTCGTAATTTTATGTCAGTTTATAGGGTACCAGAAAAAGTAGGAGATGCAAGGGGTTCCTCATTACTTAACATTATTCGCGATTCAGTTTGGAGGGCAGGCGCACAAAAATCTTTAGATCAGAAAACTTGTAGTCGATGTAGCGGACATCCAGATTTTGAGAAATTATTGGACTGGCTTGTGCACTTCAAGCAACATACCCCACTGATAAAGGTAGGAGCATCAGAAAATTTGAAAAATACATAGGTCTGAGCTGCGATAATGTGGTAAGTAAGAACTTTCTGTATTTCCATTTATTCAATGTTGAGATTCTATCGTGGTGCCATCTGTATCATAGTATATATTAAATGTTTTAATTTAAGAATGGGCTTCTTCACCATGATTTCTATTGCTCGCTCAAGTAGATTTTTCTCTGTTGGTGAAGATCATTACGGCACGGTCGCGTAGATCGATATCACTAGAGAAGGACATGAACGTTGATGCTAGTTGGTCAACATCTATGTAGTTTCAAAAAACACATGACACATTACAAATTTTTGTCTCAATATCAATGAAATGTACATCAAATCATTTATATTGTTGAAATTACACTCATGATACTTGTATACTTATATATACACACAACAGAAGGTAGGCCTAACTGAAACTACCCGTCAACACAAAAATGAACGTCGCCTAGAATTCGTGACATTAACCTTTTTACATTCATGTATCGAGAACGGAAAGCTAGTTGGTGTCTATCCAGCTGCCTCGTTCTTCGTTCACACGCCAAGGACACACGACTTATTTATGATCACCACCAATGAAACCCAAAATCCATCCTCTAAAAGTTGACGTTGTTGCCAAGCTTCGGCAGCACGAGTCCCAGTGACATTGATCTTTCTCAGTCCAACCTGAGGAATCGGCAAGCCCCTGAGAGTTCGTCATGCTACCCTGTTCCTCCTGTATTGCAGCTGAAGCTGTAAAGTTGCTGTCGATGTTTTTCATAACAAAATTGATGATGTCTTCAGCTTACTTCGGTGTCTCACCAAATACCACAGTCAGTCTGACTCCGCAAAGGTGAATCCTTTGGACAGGTGAAAGCGTCGGCAACATCCCGCACCTGAGAAACTAGGCCCAGCACTCTGAAAAAGAGATTTCACAAATTTCAAATACATGTACTGTCCAAAAATGATGTCAAAAACAGTGATGTCGTTGAAAGGCTTTTTTCTCATCCCTGATACTCACCTTGCTATGCTGAAATTTAAATTTCGTGATCGGAGTTTGATGAACGGTTCCGAACACATTCCCTGGACAGCATTTATGAAAAACAGTTGTGAGCGTGTGTACTCTAAACCTGGAAGCAGTTGCTCTGCTGGATCCTTCGATGCTACGTTCTGTAGATATGCCTGAAATTTAAAGGAATGTAACAAATTACCGTTAGGCCTATCAGGATTGCTGATGAACGAAAGCACGTCACATGCCCCTTCCCCTCCTACAGACACTCGGAGGAGTGCTGTTAAGGATGTGGTCTCCCAGTTTTTGTTTTATGAGTACATCACGTACCAGTTCAAAGATGTTCCCCTACTGATATCTGCCTGATTTGCTTAGGAGCAAAACGTTTCACCAATATTCTTACTTTGTATGCCCACTTCAGCCCTGATATATCGGCTGTCATTTGACCTGTCATCTCTTCAACCGTCTTATTCTCCATCTGTAAAGGAAGAGTGTAAAGAATTCCAACGTGCATGTTGGATTTGTTGGTAACTAATGAGCTTGGCGATGGATGCTAAAGACTAACATCAATCCCTTTGGTCATAAGACCTGTCGAAGAGGCATCTTCATGCCTTGCGACTGGGAGCTTTGCGATTGAAGAAAGCTAATCCGTCTCGAACGGAGAAAGACATCAACCACCTTAGGAGAAGTGCTATAAATTCTCAAGGGTTGAGAGCCTACTTACTTTTAGCCCTCTGTAGCCGACACTCCTGTAAGCTCTCTTCATACAAGATAGTTTACTATGAAGGGGTTCTAGGCTTGACCGTTTCTCAACTGAAAGATGTCAAGGAATGAGCACTCAATAATGACCACAGAGAAACAAACGAAGCTGTAGCCAAACGTCAAACAGATTGGCGATTAGGGACAGCGTAGTCCAACGATGATGGCTATACTGGCTGAAGAGAAAACTTACTCATTCGCCGGAATTCAAAGTCATGTCCGAATTCGTGTCCAATAACAAACCCTAAACCACCGTAGTTCAGATAACTGTAAAAGCAAAAATGGTAAACTTGAGGGCACCAGGTGATCCAAAATGTATATGAAATCACCATTGGCAACCCAGATTTGAATCAAATTCGGAACGGTTTAACCAAATTTAAGATGTAGAGGATTTGAATCAAATTCGGAACGGTTTAACCAAATTTAAGATGTAGAGGATGTTCTCATATATCAATTACATGGCTTATTGATATTTTGATCCGGGTTCAGACAACCTGTACGTGACGACGACAATGGTTGTAACAAACTGATGTCGGTGTTGAGAAATCTTAGCATCAGATGTGCAACGATATTACCTTTCATTACGACTTACCCTGGGGAATCATGATGATAAAAAGGGTCTTGCAGCATCGTGGCAAATATTGCTGAAATGTACGTGATGGCAATCATATGGTAGAACTCTAAGTCGTGCTCATCTCGTATCATCATTTTATTCCGTATATTCAATGCTTACTTCAACTGCTGGTAACTACCAGTCAAATTAACTGTTGACAAACTTGTAGCTTTCGCTGTGGTGTTCGATGATAACCGATATCAAAATCAGAGCGAAGGTAGAATAACTTGTAATCATACATATAGATGCCATGCTTGAAACATTCAACAAGGATGGAACAGGTTCAACAGCACTGGGCAAAGACATTGGTCAAAGGCAAAAGCAGTGTCGGCAACAAACTTTGGGGATGATAGAATGATACGTATACATTGAGAATAGACCAAAGCCGGTTGAAGCTCAAGTTTTTTTAACCTTACAGAGTTGAGAGAATAGATGTGTCAGTAGATCAGCAGGGTCTGATTCAGAATTCGGGCAGCAGTTAGAGAGATCATGAATACAAAGTGGACTTGGTTGGTGCAGAAGGGTGGGGTTTGTAAAGAGTAAGGCATTTGCCTGAAACCGGGAACACGTACAACCTAGAATTTTAGTAGAATATCGCCCCAGGTACAGTTGCACGGTAACCAACTCAGACTTAGGGGATCAGAATTCTGGTGAGAATACCTCTTGACATCATACGAATTAACAAAATCTGAAATTAGGTAGGTAGGCTACACCAATTATGAACAAACAGCGACTTGGATAGTTGGTACACATGATGTCAGTTGTCATCCTTCCCCGATCTGTTTTAGTTTTGTCCATCGGTAACACATGCCTTTAGAGCTCCCTCATGTTTATCCAAATTAGGACGCTTAGCCTTCGCTCCACACTACATCCTACCCTCGATTCGATCTCCCTAGCCCAAATCTTTACTTCCTATCCCTTTTTGAACCCACCTTTGTGCAACCGGACCCAGGTTTGAAACGGGGATGTTTCGTCCGCCCTGACGTCAATCTTGCTCTTACCTATGGCCCCCGTGCCGAGAAGGCTGTCTGCGTTGGCAAATAGAGCATCAACATTCCTGAAAAAGGTGAGAAGCTCGTTAGCATCGGCATGAAATATCGCTGTAACAGTAGACAAGGAGATCATTTCAGATTCTTTCAGTTTGTAACGTTATTCTCTGTTGAGAAACTGCACGCCATCTTTCAGCTGTTCTGTAAAAGTTGTGCACCATTGGAACGAGAGCGGCGTTTCAACAGCATCTCTAAATGAGATCCCTTGTTCTTCCGCATCTTCAAAGAATTTCTTCTAATATTTCTGTCTTCTGGCTTCATGGTTAGTAGCGATCAAGAAGATGGCGTTAGTGCTGTGTAATTATTGCAACTTCCATTTCATGAAGTAAAGTGCAAGAAATTTTCGTTCCATCTTCACAGTGCAACTCATGCAATGCGGTGCTGTTTGAATAACAAATTATGGAAGATGCTCAAATTATCTGATTTGATGGTGCAAAAAGCATGGCAGTCGTTGATGATGAATGACGTCATGCACTGTACTGCGCATGTTCCTACTTGTCTATTGTCCAATCATCGTACCACGTGTAAATGAAGTAGTCGACACCAGAATGACGGGTGAGACGCTCAACTGATATCAAGCCAGAGAAGGCATTCAAGTTGACGCTGTTCTCTAGGTAGGTCTGGTTTCGTGATATCGTTAACTGGAAAATGAATGATGACTTAGGTCACGAAAAAGCATTCGTCGATGGTATGGGTTTGGAAGAAAGGAAGGGAGAAGCATTAAAGTAATGTTCTGTATTTTCTTTGACAACACCATAAAAGCAACAGACTTTCTTATCGACAGAGGAAAACAACATCGCATTTACTGTCATCTCAGTTTTAAGATAAAAAAGAATTGAAAATCGTTACCCTTTCGTAAAATTCATCTAGTTTCCTTTCCACTAACACCCAAGGTGGTCCTGCCATTAGTACCAGTTTGTTTTCTACCTATAATGTAATTAAAACAACATTAAAACCCGCTCTGATACCCTGACGAGAAGGTACGTTTTCTAGATTATGGATATCGTGGGTGGCTGAGACGCATAACCCGTTTGTAATTTACTTACTCCTGACCAGAGTTCGCTAAGAGTGCGAAAGTATCGTATTCTCACTCCCATACGGAGGTGAAATGCACTGACCAAACAGGAAGAAACGTATTCCAATCATTGCCGACACCAACCACGACTATTGTCGAATAAATCAACGAAAGAGAAAGCTGCTTTTAACCTGTACCGATGACTCAAACTAAGTTCACAGCCAAGAGCTTCCATGAGGAAGCAACTGCTTGCAGGAAATCAATAGGTGCTTCTTCGTCTCACCTACGCCTCAGAAATAAGAGACGGAACAAAAAAGCGTGTGAGTTTACTAACCAGACGGGTAGTATAGTCTTTCATGTCTTGAGGTAACCAGTCCAAGGTTCCCGTACGTTCCAAAGCAGCTTTTCGAACATTCTTTTCAATGATGTATAACTGAAAATGAGAGGAAAGCAACGTCGTATTGTTGTCTGATGAACCATTGCCACTAGAAAGCAAGAAGGTTTCAATGGCGAAAAAGCTTTTAGAAAGTATTCACTCAATGGGCAGCTTATACATAATGTTTTAATTGATGCTTTGATGGCCAATTAGACCCCCTCTGCTTTCTGTTGTTCTATGATATCATTACAGGCATTGTCGAGCAGACATTAGTTCCACCTTACACTGAAGGTGTAACCCATCTTGCCAACACTCTGTATTCCGACCATTTCTGGCCACCGCACTTTTGGCAATTTGTGCGACCATAAACTTGCTTGCCAGGGCTTTTTAAAGTGATCAGTACCTGCTCATCGCTCGTTGAAGGGTACTTGTTGACTCTGTCCAGCTCTGCCAGAAGAGCAAGAGAGAATATCTTGTTGTGATGAATTTCCAGACAGGCGTCCCACGTTCTTTCTTCTTTTGTCCACTCTGTAAGACCAAAAAGAAAACCAGCTCAATGCATGTTGAAAGTAAGGCCAGTAATTTGAAAATTATCAAAGTAATGCTCCTGGAATTCTCAGGAACATGAGAAAATGTGTATACGTACCCCCGCCACTATATTCCATGAATATTTCTTGCAACTGCTTTGGCATGGCAGCCATATACTTCACCAGGAAACGAATCGCTACATAATCCCGCAAAGACCTGCAATGAGAGATGTATCCATTCACCTATCGTTGGCATGTTCTTGGAGACTTGAGAGGAGTCCTTATTCAGTAAACTCCCGTAACTAGCCGATTTCAGGGGCCGTAAGCGGTAGCTTTATACGGATCCACCAAATACATGTATTTCTTACGCGTGGAAAATATTGTGAATGTTGCCTCTCCTTTTTCGTCAAGAAAGGACCAGTTGGTGTATCCAGAACCCTTGAAGACACCATTTTATGAAAACATTAATATTTCCCCTTCTTGAAAATGGTAGTTTCTTTACCATATCAGCCGTCATGGTGATTTACAACTTGCTTTTATTAAGTAGCTCATCACACCTGGCCTTTTCTCATCACTGATTGCGACGCACATCATTGCTGACCATAAAACAAAATAAAATGCACACCGATATCCTAATATGTCTCCATCGTTGTTTACGCGTTCGTCATTGCGTATTTGAAACGATAATGAGAAAAGCGTGTGCAAAGATTGCGAATGATGCCTCTCCTTTTTTGTCAAGAAACGATCAGTTGGCATACACAGAACCCTTGAAGACACCATTTTATGAAAACATTGACATTTCCTCTTCCTGAAAATGGTCGTTTCTTTGCCGCATCAGCCGTCATGGTGATTTACAACCTGCTTTTAATCTTTAATTAGCTTGACATCTGGCCTGACTGACTGCGACACACATTATCCTGATAAAACAAAATAAACTGCACTCCGATACCCTAAAATGACTCCACAGTCGACCTATTTCGCGTTCGTCATTGCGTATTTGAAACGATAAGGAGAATTAAGAGCGTGTGCAAAAATTGTGTTTTTGCCTCTCCTTTTTCGTCAAGAAAGGATCAGTTGGTGCACCCAGAACCCTTGAAGACACCATTTTATGAAATCGTTGGTATTTCGTCTTCCTGAAAAGGGTAGTTTCTTTACCATATCAGCCGTCACGGTGATTTACAACCTGCTTTTAATCTTTGATTTCTTGAACCCTACAACTACCGTAGTCTTATTACGAAAATTACTGATAAACGCCCTCGCTATTTCTTTTAACTTACAATCTTTTATGAAAGTAATTGTGAAGCAATATTCCAGGTCAAAGTTTGAGCCAGAACACAAAGCAGCAATATGACTTTGTGATATATCAATAAAGCATGATTGGCCATAAATGCCGTACTATTAATAGTAAAGGATTTGACGGAAATTGTTTTCTAAGTATGCTCAACGGCACATAATATGCTGATGGGGATATCAGCACTCTTGAGAACGTACGAGCAAATCTATGTTATTCGTATATACGAACTGTTATTAGCTGTTCCAAAAGAATACATCACTTTGATTCGGAGAGTAGTCATGGCTGGTGAGATAGCGGACACTTGACGAAGTGTTCGCCAAACAGATTTGAGAGCTTCGCAAGGGTGAGATGATCAAGAATGTGTGATAGGCCAACTTACCGTGCATCCATCCCGCCGATGTTATTCAAAGAAAGCAGTTTTTCCGAGTCGGCTGCATTATACTTTATAACTGTGCCTTCAGATACTTTGAAGATATCTTTGAATAATTTTGCCCAAGGAATCTGAAAGTGAAATGGAATCTTCATTGGGCGCTTAATATTAGATGCAAATGCAGTCAAATTAATACTGAAACTGACTTTTTTCTTTACGACCAACTCATCGCTCATTAGAATCCTTTGCTGATCTGAAGTTTCCAACTCGCTTTTTACCGACACTCTCACTCGACAATCTTTCCTTTTTGGCAACCTAATGCAGGTATTATTGGCATCCTGATGCTGTATGTTATTAGTCCCGAGAGGTAGCACCATGCTCCAACGCCGATACAGCAATAAATCTCGCCAAATATTTGACATAACGCATTCCTTTCCACCAAAGCAACATTTTGATAGGCATTCATTGCAAGAAGTTGATCGGTCTGGTGTATCCAATACGATCATCTTCCAAGATGTACTCATAATAGGGATAACATTTCTTGACACACAAGCTTTGGATGGGTGTGCAGGAATTGAACGTTGGGTGCATCTCTCTGTTCTGCTACCGAATCCAAAGGGGTGTTTGGGAACGTACCGAGTTTGGGAAGCGGTTGGCAAATTCCTTTACCGTTACTTTGGTCCAGATTGGGTCCTGCCATTTCGTCGTTGCCTGATAATGAAGAGCACTAATAAGAAATGATGTCACTGCAACAGTGATAAGGGTTCCTGAAGTTGAAAGGCGAGCATTGTCCTGGATTCTACAACATGTCCACTGGATGTTTTCCCATTCCAACATCTTCAAACAACATTCATTTTCCCTGTAAGCATCTTTATCTTCCACTTAATATGGTATCTTGGCGAGTTTTTAAGCAGCAATGCGAAAAACTTTCGGCATGGTTGGTGGACATCAGCATGGAAATCTGCCCGTTCCCCTTACCTTACAAACTTTGTCGTAAATTTTCGTTGCCCCCAAAACAAAGCTAGACGTGTCGCTTTGCTTATTGAAGGCAAGCGCCAACTTGCGGGCGAACGTCCGAGACCGTTCGTTCGTTGGTTGGCATTCGAAAAGATCCAAACCTTCTACCTGTAACATTGGACAGACGTGGTTGATACGGGGTAATATCATAAAATATAGAGTTTTCGCAAAGCCCCCGAAACGCCAACGCGAACGTCTGTCCTTTTGTTCGGTGCTCTCTTCGTGGCATCGAACAATGGGTTTGGCGTTCGCGTTGGCGTTTCGGGGGCTTTGCGAAAACTCCCTAATGAAACATTTTAGCCGAACGAATATTAGGTCCAAAGATGAGAAAATGCGTTACATCTTTAAATTTTGCAGCTAGTTGCTGCCTTTGTCTCGATGAAGGTACGGTACGTACCATTAAAAAAGCGCCCATAGTTCCATTCTTGTTTTCTATATCAACATACACTCTGAAGAAGGGTGAGGTCTGTAAATCTCTGTAAGCGATGAGCATTGAGTTGTAGAAGTCCCATCTGCCCGGAGACCAATCTGTAAAATCTGAAATTGACATCATTATGAGTCTGAATTTCATAATGTTGCCGACCTTTCTTTCTCTCAATCAACGATCAACGATAATTTGTTTAAAGGCCCAGCACGAAACGACCCATCATTTCGCCTTTCAAACTGATATTTGCCCTAGCAGTGGACTTTAGTTCACAAAAGTTTCTGTACGTCTAACTTGTCTACCAACTTTGGTTTGATGACGGTTGCAGTTCAACTGCTGCTTTAAGATTCTGCACTACCGGTATAGCGATACAACAAAAGTAGCATTCCACGTTTGATGAGTATCTACAAGTGTGAAGTTGACACCGAACCTGTAAGTTATGGGTTTTTAAGGGGAAAACAAAGGTACTAATGCCAGCAACCGCTGTAGCAATGTATATACATCTCCATCGAGTAGGCCTACTTCAAAGTGATTTGCGGTGATGCTGGAAATACACCGTTTTCCTGGTATCGTAGGAGTTCGTTCTCACATTCAACTGGTTGCCAACAACATCCAGATGAAATTGAACTACAGAACAGCCAGATGTCTCTCATAGTTCCTGCATCACATGAAAAATTGTATCTTCAAGAATTCGCATATTGAAACCTACAAGGTACTTATTACACGACTTACAAAACGTACAGGTAGTGTTTATTGTATTTTCATCATTCAAATCATTCATCAAGAGAGTAAGTCCTGACTCAAAGCAATACCTACCGATTTGTTCGGGAGGATTGCTCCAGCCTCCCAGTTTGGAAAGCAAGCGCCTCGCGGCAGCCATGCGATCTTCATCGGAATAATCATCTTTGAGGCAGGAATGGTAAAAATCCTTCAGTTTCCTCTCCGCGGATGACGGTATATCCCTCCTTATTGGTAACTCCAGCAGCTGCCTTGCTTTCTCCTTCCTCCAGTATCCGATGGAGGCCAACAAGTCGGGCAGTTCGACAGGAATGTTGGCATCCTGCGTGTAACCACCGCAGGCGAAGTCGTAGAAATTTACGCACGGGTTGACAGATTCATTCAAACTCTTTTTAATCCGCGAGGCCACACGTAGGCAATGCGATGTCAAGCAAATTACGTTTCTTTCGACCTTTGGTTGAAGCCTTTCCCCTAGAAGGGTGCTCAGTACCAGCACTACCACTCCTAAGGTGACGACCACCACAAAAAGGAGAAGGAAGCCGACTTTGACACCAATGCGAGGGCCCTTGCTCATTTCGTCAGAGCCGAATCACGCGGGGTGCAACTCGGTGTTGATCCAATATTTTCAGAAAGGATTATCCAAAGATTAAGTAACGCCAAGTGCCCACAGTCGGATCTTCCGCAGCCTTTGTGTTCTTCACCGAAGTATCCTTATATTATTGATGGGAACAGGCTCCGCTGCCGGCACTACCGCGTTCCTCAGCAGTAGGCTTTGCATCCTAACGAACCACTCGTGGAACAATATAGCTTCTAGACCAAGTTGTTGTTGTGGAGCGTTCTTAACAGCTCACGTAAATGAGAGGTAAAGTCTGTTTTGATGGGAGAGACTGAGTCTGATTCACCATGGGGACCAAGGTGAAAGGTGCAATCACTGCACAACACCTGCAACATTCGGAGGAACGTTCAGGTGGATTATCAGTACATTGTGCGGAATGTTGAAAATTGTATTGATATATTATTCGGCTGCTTGTTGGAAGCAATTGTAGCCGAAATTGTAGCTCCAAGTGCATGTTAACAGGTCGGTGAAATGTAGGCCAATTTGTTTGCAACATGCTCTCTAATCGATATCATTTCCTCTCAGACGGAATGTTTTATAGAAGAGGAAATAGAAATTTTGCAGCAGCCGGTGTGTCGAAGTTCCGAATGGGCTTCAGCCCGGAATGCTCGTTCATCGAGTCTTCTGTCTACCTCAGCACACATTGGTAACTTTTCGTATTCGTTCGCACAAGCAATATATTGGTAGGGCTCCCATCATATTGTCAAGTGTGCGGTGGTCGGTAATGGCATGAAGCAAGACAATTCTCAGAAGAATCTTTGGCAAGGAAAACTGCTTTTTGAACAGAGTTGACCGGACGAGTTGCAAAAATATTTATACGTGTATTTCATGATACAAATTTCAAAGAACAATCATGTAGGCCTACATTTCAAAGAGGTACTCTCACTGTCAGTGATATTCATGAGATGAAATATCTGTGACATCTGTCTTAGATGCAGTTCTTTGTACTGACAAATGAAGCAATCAAATGGAATCAAGAGGAGATTATCTCCTCCTGATGGAATACAATACCCGTATCTGAAAAGTTGGTTTTAGAAACTGAACAACAGGAAACGTACGGACAACGGTGAAGGTCATGAGGAAACTTCCAGAGCAATTATGATGAGTACACAGCCTATTTTGAGGTCAAGTTTCCGCACCAAAAAGCATTGGTCCCATTGAATTGATGCTAAACAGCAATGACAATGATGAAATATGTCAATTTCTCCAAATCTAAATGGTATTCATTCTATTTTACTGTATCCAATAACACTTGCTGGAAGGCACAATAGCTTGGAAATTCGAGATGTTAACGGCCTCATCATCAAAGAACTGCACTTTGTCCCCTTTTGAAGCGTCAAAGCCAGTGAGTCTGAGGAAAGTCTCTGCTTTATCATAACCACAAATGATAACATTGCCACTCAATGCATACTCATTGGGCTTTACAACATTTTTGGATTTGTCACTTTCAATCATGAAGATGTCTGCAAGTCCGAGTTTTTCAACCTCTGACAAAATTGTGGACAAGTTAATTGCCGATGGTCTGATGGCGCTGATGATGAAAAGTCGGCAACCACGGTCGTTTTTTAAGTGTTGGAGAAAATCTCTGGACACTCGGCTGGAGAGCTGCCTTTCTTGCTTGTCGTACAGTTTGAGAGTGTTGTCCCAGTCGAAGACCACAAATGAACCGTCCTCGATGAGAGCGTCATCAATTTGAGAAATTGCTTTGTACTGATCTGCCGACGGTGTCTCCATCTCGTCTGCGTTAACCAACCTGAAATGAACGCACAGAAATTTCATTATCGAATCAAAGTAGCTATTCAGCGCAAAGCCTCTGGAACAATTTTAGGACGTCAGACCTTCAGGTAAACTGCTACCACAACCTCGAACAATTATATCAGCTGAGTGCTGTCAGAGTGAAAGACAGGAAGTTTCGCCACTTCCTTGTTCATTCACTTCCTCTTACAAACATTACAGGTAGGCCTACCGGTATATCCTTGTACAAACTTTACAAACTTGATAGGCTGTGCCCAAAAAGTAACAATATCGAATCTGCCCTCTGTGACGAGTTGTTCCAATCGGAATGAAAACAAAACAGATCCTGGATTCTAGTCCGCCGCAGCATCTGCCGCTCCCCGGCAGACGCGGAAATCAGCACATCACACAAATCCACGCGACGACCACAACGTTCTACCGGAGCATATCGCCAGAAACACGACTCGCAGGTAATTAACGACAGAAGTTCAACGTTGTTGCATCATGCATGTCTATCTCTGTTATTGTAAAATGCCACCCTTTTATCTTACCCTCTGGTATCGGTGTTATACTCTCTCTGACCGAAATTTCTGAGATAACAGCACCTTATTTTCGTGAGTTTCTCAAATTTATGGGCGCTGCCATATTGGTTTCTCCAACTAGGCATGCGCATATCGGATGCAGCTAAAACAAAGAATATTTTTGAAGTTGTGGTGTGATATTCTGGCTCCTTTTTGCCATATCTGCGGGTGAAAATTTGCCAATCCTACTTCTGCCGTATAGATCATTGTATTCTTTACTAAATTACTTCGCGTTCTGGGGCGTTATGTCGTTTTGTACTGACACAACTGTGCCGATTGAGTCGCCAATTTTGTGCCACCCGCTGATCCGCCGTGGCTGGTACGATTTCAACACACAACCAACCCCATGACCCCGCAGCCATTCGTATCATTTCATTCCACATGTTCCAGGGGCCTTTTCAAATATTTGCTACCACTCTGACATGTGAACACAGCGTTTGAACCTGAAGGAATCTAATTGTTGACTAGGATTCTAGGAAGATGGCTTCAGCACTTGAATCTTACGTCAACCGTATCCTTTCTGAATCTGATTCTGCTTTTCCATCCATCCACCACCACCATGCATGCATGACCACCCATCATCATGCCCATTCTTAATTGGCCATTCACCAGGCCTTGCCTAGGGGAGGTAGGCCTAGCTAGGCTCATGAGGCTTAACAGGGGGGCCTAGGGACCATGGAGGTATAATTTTATACCTCCATGTAGGGACTAAGCAAGGGAGGGCCCGGCCCAGGCTTCCCATCTAGGCCTATCATGATTCATGTCCGTCCCATCATGATTGATAAATCTGTGATCAATTCTTTTACTTTCTTTGGCCTAGCTAGATCTTTAGGTCATGTTATTTTGTCACATTGATCATAGAAAAGTGTTCTTTCCTTGACGAGAATCTCTCAGGCAATGTTGCTATTATCACTGCTGACGGCCGAACTATTGTGGTAAGTAGGCCCTACTGTTACATTCACAGTAAAGCATCTTACATGTATTCTTATTCATACATGGAATACATTGCTGTTGTTGTGAGCAGAATACAAGTCTGATTCATAATTCATAGGGCCTATACAAAGAAAGTGTTATCAGTCATGCCAGTGAGCGAGTGTTCAGTTCAATAGTTTTGAAATACCTGGCCTACATCATTTTCTTGCAGGGGGTATTGAAAGGATTTGACCAAACCATCAACCTTATTCTGGATGAGAGCCATGAACGTGTATACAGCGCTACTCAAGGAGTGGAACAGGTATTGTTAGGCCTGTACATCATACGAGGTGACAATGTGTAAGTATGCAGCCCGGAACTTCTCTTCTTCAGATAGTCGTTTTCGAATGAGCTTGAGCTTCCCTTGAATCTCACACATATATTCTAATAACCCCAGAAACAATTGTCACAGTGGGTTGCTTTGTTTGTAACATACCTGACACTTGGTTTCTCACCAGTACCCTTTGCCTGACAAAACTTGCAGTCCAATTCATTGCAAAGATTGATTTTTGATGTTTTTACTTTCAGGGCATTGGTTGGTGAAATAGATGAGGAGGCGGACAATTCAATTGATTTATCAAAAATACGGGCAGAGCCACTTGGTCCAGTGACACATTAGTGCACAACATCTTGAGCAGTTGGACTCCTTTACTTTATTGACTACCAGGTACAATGCTGTGGAGCAGTTTCTCTGAGATCTCTTTTTTTCGATCATCGATTGTTGCTGTCACGAGACAATGTCAATGAGAAGAAAACCAGAGGTCCTATCATCGGCAGCTCCGGACAGTTTGAGAGGAACAGCTTTCAGAGTTTTTGCAAGTTTGTCAGTGTGCATGTTTAGCATGGTTGATATTGACTGATTACCACAAGTAGCATGCTGGATGTGGCATGTTAATTGATAAATCAGGGTGACAAGAAGCTTGCTATAATTACATCATTTGCTACTGGGAATCTGCATCTGTTCCTTTCACATTTGTTGGTACACAGGCCTACAGTTACTGCTCTGTTTCTTACACATGTATTGTGGAGGACAGTGTTATGAGTCTTTACTGTGGTTATCTATAAAAGTTCAAAAAATCATTCAGTGAGTTGAAAAATGAAAGTGACGTTATGTTGGAAAAGCTTTGTCAATACCTCTTGAATTTTACATTGAAAAAAAGAAAGAAAACTGTCTTTTATAGGATTTTACACAATCATGTTCATCTCCGTGTGAATCTTCTTTTTATTCCATTGTAATAAAATCATACAGTTCCATCATCCCCAGTATTGCTTTGTCATGGTTGTCAGAAATGTTGATGGATAATGTCTTCATAATTGAACCTGTTCTAATGTAGATAACGTACTTCTCAGTAAGTGCATCTTACTGTATTACAGTCCTTCATATCAGGGTGCTTAGATTGAAAACAGGCCCACTCTAGTACCAGCACTTGCAATCAATTTCACATCAAAGGCTATTGGTTTTCCTTGACAAGAATAAGGTTATCATGAACAAAGCGCTCAAGAACTTTGAACCAATTTTTGTCACACAATGTCTAGGCCAATATCCTTCATTTACATCTGTCCCACTTGGCCTTCTTATCAGTGCACTGGTCCTGGTACCGGCACTAATTTATATAAAGTGGAAAGTGATATCCCTGGCCATTTTGCATCCTGCTCAGGCCTTGGAAAGTGCTCAGTAGATAAAATCTGTTGGTGAAGTTGTCAAGGGGAATGCAGAGGACCTGACGGGAGCACAATGAACAAGTTGTACCCCTTTGCGGTGTTGGTTCTATTCTGGACTATTGGAGGGGAATTTTCCAAGGCACAAGCCCCAGAAGGTGAGTAGGCCAAGATCAGATCAGCGATTTTCCATGATACATGTACTTAATTTGGCATCACCTGATGGATGGTCGCACACTGGACAGGACACATAGTTTCAAGGAGTGCCATGTGTCTTAATTATTTCCCGATGATGGTCTCAGAAACTTTTCTAGTGGCACATAGCCACCCTTTTCCCCCAATATCGGGTGATTAGAAAGTGTCACTGCCACATGTGTCCTCCGTCTGTTTCATGCTCATAGTTGATAATTTTTACCTACGTTCATTCTTCAGCCACCCTTAGACTTGAACAAGAAGTGGCGCATCTTAAAAGGAACTTGACAGCTCTCTGGAAACTCGTTAGAATATTACAGGTAAGAAAGCTACCATTCTTTACCGTCATTGTTAATTCACGAAGCCTGCGTTGCATAACTGGCTATGCTAAAGTCACTGAGGGGACCTGTCCTAAAATTTTTTTCATTGCCTGTCATAAAATGCGACTTTTTTCACAGAAGAATGTAGTCATATCATTCATCAGCCCAATGATCATACATGGCACTTGATATTTTTACAGACTTGAAAGTTCACATTTATACTGGTATAATTGTGTCGAAGATATGCAGAACTGGATGTCGGTGCGAAAGTCAAATGCCCCTAACCACTGTCTGTTTTCTCGGATGTTTGTTCTGATGTGGCCAAGGTGACAGGCCGACAGTGGCCTCACTCTATGTAAAATGTGAGATTGCCAATAATGTCTTCCTTTGCTTCCTAGGCACAGATCATTGTTCAAAGTCATGGTGGCCCTGGAGTTCCGACCCACACCATCTCTGGTCCTGACCACCTAGATACAGCACGGAGCCGCCCTGGCACTGGCGGCAAACGGGTACACGTACACTTCCATGACGGACATCTTCACCTTCATGAGACAAGCGGAGGGAGGCGCTATAATGCAACCCATGCCCATTCTGAGCATTCACACCGCCACGGAGATCACTACCACTTCCACGATGACATGGGCAACGCCCCACCCCATGGTACTCCCGAAGATCATGGTGGAATGCACCGTCATGGCGACCATTGGCATTACGCTGGAGGCACCCAGCCCCAGCAGCCCCAGAGGACAACTCCAGGACCCGACAGTGCAGAATCTGTTGAAGACGTTGCTGACGCTATTAAGTAAGTCTGTTTTATTCATTTGAGTTACAACATGATGATTCGGACGACACTTAGGCCTGTCTTTGATTTTAAAGCACCACGGTATTGCCACTTTCTGTCGACAGCCGGCGCCACCGTACCCGCTCTCCAATACTGTAGTTAAGCCTTTCGCCCCAGTGTTGGAGAATGTATGATTACAGTCTCGGTCACCCAGCCGCTGGGGATCGAACAAGTTTGTGTAGCAGCACTGCGGAACGAAACGGCTGGCTGCGCGAGACTAGTTGCATGCGGTAGTTTACCGAGTCGTTAATAGAGGTCTCCCCCTTAACACAGGTACGTGTAACGCAGGATTGGGAAGCAATACTGTGGTCCTTTAAGGGCCATGTTGCCCACAGAGACACCTGATCTTCGATGTTATGTGTCTCTGGATTATTTCGTCCCGGATGCTAAATTGTCCCGGATGGTATGGAGGAATCTTGCTCCAAGCTCCTGATACATGATATGAACTATGCAACCATCAGCATTCTGTTGCCTTGAATTATGCAGAAATATAGGTCGCGTCCCGGATATATCGAGGACATGGAAGTAACAACTTGTCCCGAGGACAAAAGATTCCCTGGAAGCAGCCATTTCCGTCAACATTTACCGTACACTTTAAATAGACCTAAATGCTGTATGTCACGTAAAAAATAAAATTTCACCTTCTGACATCTTTCCTCGTTTGGACATTCTTTCCTTTCTAACTCATTCGGATCCTGAGCATATTCAGGCAGAGCCATCGTGAAGGATCAAGGGCCATTGTTACGCCTTAGGACTACAGTCCAAGCAACATTCAAAGGCAAAGTGACGGTACGCCTTGATATTTCACTAAGGATGGAGCGAACACTCCACTCCTTACCTCAGGATGCACCAAATGGGGCCTTTCTTCATTGGGGTCGGGTATGGTCACTCCATGAGGTGGCTCTGACAGATATCTACTAATCTACAATCTTACATTTTCAGAGACGATGACAGCGGGACTTTTGGAGTTTGGTAGTGAACTAAGAGAACCAACACTGCCATTGCCCTTCGGATCATAGGACAACCTGGCGAACGTTTCAAACAAATTATGTTGGTGTTTCCCAAGGAAGAAGTTCCACAAGACAACGTGGACAAGAGAAAACTTCGATGACCGTCTCGGAGATCTCTTTTTTTCGATCATTGGTTGTTGCTCTCACAAGACAATGAGATTTTTTAGAAGAAACCCAGAGGTCCTATCATCAGCAGCTAAGGACAGTTTGAGAGGACAGCTTTCAGAGTTTTCGTCTTTTTTTCAGTGCGCATGTTTAGCATGGTTGATATTGACTGATTACCACAAGTAGCAGGCTAGGTGTATTTACTTCCACATTGAGAGTGTGGCATGTTAATTGATAAATCAGGGTGACAAGAAGCTCGCCATAATTACATCAGCTACTACTAAGAATCTGCAGTGTTCTAGCCAGGCCAGTTTCACAGGGCGGTACCACCCTGTTCAAAATTCAGAGGTCATTTTACCACCCTGTTTAAAAATGTAACTTGCAATGTATTTTATATTACGTGTACATGTTTGAATTTTACTCCCACTCTGTTTGAAAATCCAGGGCCTTACAATCATAGGAAAATGTAGTCATCCCACTCTGTTTGGAAAGATGTCTGGCGAGAACACTGAATCTGTATCTGTTCCTTTCACATTTGTTGTTACGCAGGCCTATAGTTACAGCTCTGTGTCTTACACAAATATCGTGGAGGACAGTGTGCCTAGTCTTTACTGTGGTTATCTATAGATGTTAAAAAAGTCATTCAGCGAGTTGAAAAATGGAAGTGATGTTATGTTGGAAAAGCTTTGTCAATACCTCTTAAATTTTACTTTGAAAAAACGAAAGAAAACTGTGAATCTTCTTTTTATTCCATTGTATTAAAATCATACAGTTCCATCATCCCAAGTATTGCTTTGCCATGGTGGTTGTCAGAAATGTTGATAGATAATGTCTTCATATTCAGTGAACTTTTCAGTTAGTGCATCTTACTGTATTACAGTCCTTCATATCAGGGTGCTTAGATTGAAAACAGACCCAGTCTAGTATCAGCACTTGCAATCAATTTCACATCAAAGGCTATTGGTTATCCTTGACAAGGATAACACAAAGGTTATCATGAACAAAGCTCTCAAGAACTTTGAACAAATTTCAGTCACACGATGTCTTGGCCAATATTCTTCATTTACATCTGTCCCACTTACAATGTAATATCAGTGCACGTGGTCCGGTACCGGTACTAAGTTATGTAAAGTGGAAAGTGATATCCCTGGCCATTTTGCATCCTGCTCAGGCCTTGGAAAGTGCTCAGTAGATAAAATCTGTTGGTGAAGTTGTCAAGGGGAATGCAGAGGACCTGACAGGAGCACAATGAACAAGTTGTACCCCTTTGCGGTGTTGGTTCTATTCTGGACTATTGGAGGGGAATTTTCCAAGGCACAAGTCCCAGATGGTGAGTAGGCCAAGATCAGATCAGCGATTTTCCATGATACATGTACTTCATTTCGCATGACCTGATGGATGGTTGCACTGGACAGGACACTTAGTTTCAAGGAGTGGCAAGTGTCTTTAATTATTTCCCAGTGATGGTCTTGGAAACTTTTCTACATGTAGGTACACATAGCCGCCCTTTTCCCCCAATATCGGGTGTCCCCACCCCGTGATTAGAAAGTGTCACTGCCGCACGTGTCCCCCGTCTGTTTCATGCTCATAGTTGATTATTTGTACCAACGTTCCTTCTTCAGCCACCCTTACCCTTGAACAAGAAGTGGCGCATTTTAAAAGAAACTTGACAGCTCTCTGGAAACTCGTTAGAATATTACAGGTAAAGACAGCTACCATTCTTTACCGTCGGCTTTAATTCACGAAGATATCGCCTGTGTTGCATAACTGCATGGCTGTGATAAAGTGATAGAGGGGGACCTATCCTAAAACTTTCTTCATTGCCTGTCATAAAATGCAACTTTTTTTCACAGAAGAATGCAGCATATCGTTCATGAGCCCAATGATAGTTTTAGGATGTAACCTCTTTATTAAACCTCTTTATTAAACTGGGTCGAAAGTTCACATTTATACCAGTATTGTGTCGAAGATATCCGAAATTGAATGTCAGTGCGAAAGTCAAATGGACCAAACCACTGTCTGTTTTCTCGGATGTTCGTTCTGATGTGGCCAAGGTGACCGGCCGAGAGTGGCCTCACTCTATGTAAAATGTGAGATTGCCAATGTCTTCCTTTGCTTCCTAGGCGCAGATCATTGTTCAAAGTCATGGTGGCCCTGGAGTTCCGACCCACACCATCTCTGGTCCTGACCACCTAGATGCGGCCCGAAGCCACCCTGGCACTGCCAGCAAACGAGTACACGTACACTTCCATGACGGACATCTTCACCTTCACGAGACAAGGAGAGGGAGGCGCTATAACGCAACCCATGCCCATTCCGAGCATTCACACCGGCACGGAGATCACTACCACTTCCACGATGACATGGGCAACGCCCCACCCCATGGTACTCCCGAAGATCATGGTGGAATGCACCGTCATGGCGACCATTGGCATTACGCTGGAGGCGCCCAGCCCCAGCAGCCCCAGAGGACAACTCCAGGACCCGACAATGCAGAACCTACTGTTGACGTTGATCCACATGATCGGATGGTCATTGGAATGCACCGTCATGGCGACCATTGGCATTACGCTGGAGGCCCCCAGCCCCAGCAGCTGCAGAGAACAAATCCAGGACCCGACAATGCAGAACCTACTGTATACGTTGATCCACATGATCGGATGGTCATTGAAGATGTTGAGTAAGCCTGTTTTATTCATGAGCTACAACAATATGATGATTCGGACGAGATGATAGCTTCATCGAGTCAACCTGCCACAGGCATCTCGTACGTCTGTCTGTAATCATAGGGGGAGGGTCTTGGGGACCCTAGAGCATACTACACACTAAAAAAAGACAGTGTGTAGTAAGTCCTAGGGTCCCCAAGACCCTCCCCCTACGATTACAGACAGACGTATGAGACGCCTGTGGACCTGCTGTCCTTAGCCCTGTCTTTGATTTAAGGGCCATGTTGCCCACAGAGGTCAAGAACTGGCGACACCTGATCTTCGATGATATGTGTCTCCGGATTAGTTCATCCCGGATGCTAAATTGTCCCAGATGGTATGGGGACATCTTGCAACAAGCTCCTGATACATGATATTAACGCGTACATCGATAGCGACTGAACTGCATTCAGTTGCTTGCAGTCGCAAGGCCGATGTACATGTACTCTAGGCATTCTGTTGCCTTGAATTGATGCAGAAATTAGGTCGTGTCCCGGATATATCGAGGACATGGAAGTAACAACTTGTCCTGAGGAGGACAAAAGATTTATCGCTGGAACCAGCCATTTCCGTCAACATTTACACTTAAAATAGACCTAAATACTGTGTCACGTAAAAAATAAACTTTTGGCCTCGGAAACTTTTCCTCGCTTGGCCAATGGGCATTCTTTCCTTTCGCACTATTAAACTCATCTGGATCCTGTGAATATCAGAGGTTCCTTCGTCACCTCGCGTTTGTGACGGGCGGAGCCTTAGGACTACAGTCCAAGCGACATTCGAAGGCGAAGTGACAGTAGGCCTTGATAGTTCATGAAGGATGGAGCGAATACTCCACTCCTTACCTCAGGATGCACCAAATGGGGCCTTTCTTCATTGGCGTCGGGTATGGTCACTCAATGAGTCGTTCTGACAGAAATCTACTATCTGCAATCTTATTTTTTCAGAGATAACCCTTTTTTTGATGATTGGTAGTGAACTTGAGAACCAAACTGCCATTGCCCTTCAGATCATACATGTAGGACAACCTGGCGAACATTTCAAACGAATTTCATTGGTATTTCCCAAGGAAGAAGTTCCGCAAGACAACGTGAAGAAGAGAGAAAATTTCGATGACCGTCATTTGCGTCCTGAGGTAATCAGAGGTTTTTGCACTCGCTCCCTTCTTAGACTGATACTAGTGATAGGAGAAGGGTTAAACCCGGAAAAATTACCTAAAGCATAAATGAAACATGTCTGTTGAGAAGACTCCTCAATCACATAGTAAAAATCCCCATCAAAAAATTTTTACGTGCCTTTTATTAAACTTCATCGTTTGACCCAGGAACTGAACTTTGTACAGGAGAATGAGACCTGTACAACTAACTTTTGAACGGTTGGATTTACACCCATTAAATGTATCACAAACAGATAGAAACATGGTGCCTCTTAATTGAAAAAACATGTTTTTTGTAGTTTTTAACTACCGGTAGTTACAATACATAATTGGAAATGGCATTTTTATGTATTTTTGCCCCATTTTGTGTTAATTTACATGAAACGTCATTTCTTATTACATAAAACAATTAAAAACATGCTTGTCTGCTACGTGCCATGTTTCTATCTGTTGGTAATACATTTATGGGGTGTAAATCCAACCGTTCATAAGTTTGTTGTACATCGGTTCCCATTCTCCTGTACAAAGCTCTGTCCTTGGGTCAAATGATAAAGTCAGCTCCAAAAATTCAAACCTTAATAAAACATTTTCCCCAAAAGGGTTTCATGGGGATTTTTTGTACCGGTATGTGATTTCTCACAGTCATATGCATAAAATGAAAAAAAATCATTCAGCCCTTAATTTTTTCCAGGTTTTGGGACAAGATTGGTCTCTCCTACCAGTCTATCCGTCCGTGATGGAGGGTGCGAGAATTAAGAACCCCCTGATTGCCTCTCACGATGATTCTGGTGGTGTTAAACAAAACTGTGACCATTTTTACCAGAGTGTACTATAAAGGGGCTGTTCATTTTCGTCACTTGAGGAATCTGTGTTGTGATCCTTAGGAAAAGGGAAAAAGCTATACACTTGCAAATTGCAGGGATTACTTGTTGTGCTATACAGGACAATCGCTGCAATTTGCAGCTTCATAGCTTCCTCCCATTTTCTCAAGGATCACAACTCAGATTCCTCAATTGACGAAAATGAACAGCCCTTTCGAACAATTGGCGCTGCTAATGGGAAGAGATATTTTTTATGTGGAGAGATATATGACATTTTTTGTCTGAAATAGGCTCGAGAAAGAGGCTTTGGTGGTCGTTACCTTGGAAAACATTTCATATACTACTCATTAAAATGTAGGCAACTATATCTCTGTCTGTTCATCCATCTATTTTCACAATCAGGACATCCTCCCACCACAGCAGGTGTATACCCCGCTCCACCTCATCCGTTCACACAAATTTGTCTGCAAGCAGATGAAGCAGAGCGAGACCAAAGCCCTTGCTATGGGAGGATGTAACCAGGACAACCCATTCAGCTCACAGTGTAAGAGTTAGTGATAGGACTTATCAGTGGAAAGCCGTACAAATCTGAAGTAAAAGCATTTGCTATCTTTTATTCATATCACACATTCACATGATCCAAACAAATGCTAGATTAAGTTCCTTGGTTTGCATCACCTGTCACAATATCTTTGGCTTTTCTAAGTCAGAGTAAGAATATCAATCTTGAATATGAGATGGGGGCAAATTCGATCTCCTGAATTATTCCAGGATAGGTATCACAAGATGCACAAAAAAGGCTCTGACTACTTTTGCATCATCTGCCTTTTGAGAGGTTTAATATTAGTTCCTTCAAATCTGTCCGTTTTTTTGACACATATCCTGATGTAACAAACTCATCCAATGGAGACTTGTATGCTTCTAAGTACCACTTACAAAGACACTCGGCTATGGAAATGACATATAATCCACAATCATGACCTGAAATGAGAACACAGAAGATTTGAGACACATCATCAGTTATCACCAGTCAGTCATACATTTGGTGACAAAGACAACTCATCAAAATGCAAGTTCATGCTCCAAAGTGTCCTTGCACTTCACTACACTGGGCATTGTACCCATGTTTGCATTTCTCATTGAATTAAACAGGCCTGCTCAAAAAATGCATAATATACTTACTATTTATTTATGCATAATATAGGCCTACTAACTTACTATTTTTCTGTTGTGGAGTGAGAGCCTCTTGGTACTCAACTTCATGCCCATGGACTGCATTAGAAAAGGAAAGACAGGAAAGTTTATAAGTGACAGATCTGAGGGAAGAGGCTGCTGTAAAGCATCTTCAATCATGTGGATAATTTATCCATGATTTAATATGATTTCTGGGGCCATATTTATGAAGCCTTCGCAACGTTGCGTTCACGCAAATATATTGTTTGGCTGTACATGCCCTATTGTTCACTGATTGCTTTACAATAGATTTGCGTGAACGCAAAGTTGTGAAGGCTTCATAAATATGGCCCCTGGCTACCAGACTCAACAAGCCTACACTGACTTACCTCCAAGGTACTGTTGGATCTTCTTTGATATATTTCTCGCAGCAGCTTCATTAAAGCCCTGAGAAGAATCATAGTGTGAAATGATTCTATCTTCTCTTGAAAACACCAGAAGACTCCAGTGGGTACCTCCAGGCCGACTGGTGTCAACATTGTCATTTACAGCCAGGAACACAAGCTTCTTTGTATGCAGCTCTAGCGGCTGCAGGAAGATCTCCAGCTCCTCATTAGAACCGAACTTGATGAACTGTGTGACATCAGGACTGATGAATGCAACGTGATCACATCTGCCTTTGAAGTGATCATTTTCAAAATACCTTTGAAGTGAAATTAAAATACTCAGGAAACTATCCAGAAATTAAACTCTGAAAACTGGACTAAATGGCTGTCTATTCAGGCAGGAGACTGGCAACGACAAAGGATTGACGCTTGACCTTTCTATAAGGCCACATAAAAAAATCTTTAGGCCAGGTTTAGCATCACCTCCCACCTCAAAATTTCTCGCCTCCTCAAATCTTTTTTCAATATTTTCCTCCAAATTTTACCATTTTTCAACAAACTCTCAAGATCATCAATGGGACCACTGACTCTTATTTGTACTTTTTGAAATAAATTTGTTTTCCTAATAAGGGTTTGTCCATTGTATGATTTTAGCTGCAATGCTTCAAAGCTCTCTTCCAATGATCACATTTTCAGTTCAGTATGAAAAATTTAAAAAAATTAAAAACTCCCTCCTCACTTTTTACAACTATGGCTGATGCTAAACTAAAGATTTTTTTAATATGCCCTATCATGGGGCCCTGATAAAAGTGAAAAACTCAGTCCAAGAAACAACAATAATTATCATAGCATGATACAGGTGGCATGGATTGAACGGTTCATCATTTAGCGTGGGAGGTAGTCATGGACTAGATTTGGAATATGTTTTTTATAGGCCTAGGCCTACACCTTTCCAGAAATTCAGCGGCCAGCGCTCGAACTAACTAAGCTGCTATCCCCTCTCGACGTCATCATCAAAAGAATTCAAAAATTGTGGTATTATTGTGGTCGACCGTGACCGTCCCTTTTGTACAGCAATGCAAGGGGTAAAGAATCCCCCTTAGACGTCATCACTGAACACTGAACGCCGTATTTCTGAAAGGGTGTGATATGAGTTTTCCTTCAGCAGTTAACAGCTGAACTTGCTTAGTTCTACCGTTAGTGGTCAGAGGGCGCTGTTCTAAAATTTTATGTATTTTTCACTTTCGGGAGGTCGCTAACGAAATTCCTGGTCAATGCAATGGTTCTGACTCACTCGAATGAAAATCCAATAAGTTTGTCGTTTAACCATTGTGGCCCTTCAAGCAGACATAAATCAGATTTTCTCAAAAGTGAGTCATGATAACTGAGAACCACTGAATCTTCACCCCTTTCGGCCATTGCAGTTTTGCGTTATTATCATGCAGACAGTCGGTGTAACACTTGAACAAAGTTCACATGGTCCGTTCTCAAGCCTTTGCATCCTTAGACAGAGTAAAATATTTGCAACATATAGTGAACATACAAGCCAGATGTCGGTGAAAGGGCCTAAATTAACTTTGTTGTACGCTATCAAATTGATACACGAAAAATAATATTACATCCACAGACCAATAAGACGTGCACGATGACAGGCATGACACCACGCGCATGCACGGACCGCTACTGGTCCGTGACAGCATGGACAGTGATGACACGAACAGCCATGACATGAGCAGGGGATGAGCTGACATGCCTGATAGTGATGATAGCTGATAAACATGATGAATTTGTTTGCCCTTTCTTCCTGTGAGTGTGATTACGTCACAGACACAGGTTCTTGTGGTTGGATACTAGGCCTAGGCTAGGCCTCCTGTACTAACTAGGGGACCACCGGTCCTGACACACTCACTGAGAATGTATAGAAAAACAATATACATTCTCAGTGAAGTGTGTCAGGACCGGTGGTCCCCTAGTATAGTATCGAACCACAAGAACCTGTGATTACGTCGATAGCCTATATCAATAGACTCTATTCCTCTAAAAGAGCGCAGCACCTGACGGGACAGCGTCATGACGTCCCGCACGTCATTTCTGAACGCACGACGTGACTCGAAAAAAAATCCGGTTGTTTCAGCGATCATGACGTCGTGAAACAATCTCTTTTTTTTTCGTCTCGCCTCAAAACATCATGAATGACGTGCGGGACGTCTTGGACGCTGTCCCGTCAGGTGCTGCACTCTTTTAGAGGAATAT
>NMRB01000968.1:9722-23215 GCA_002633025.1 Notospermus geniculatus | reverse complement strand
TTTACAAAGCGCCCCCCCCCCCCCCACACACCCACACCCCGTATGGCCGAAAAATCAATCAAATTCCAAAGTCACAGAACCTCACTGGATGAGCCTACCATAAACATTCTGTGAAATTCCATCCCCGACTTTGCCACCGGGGATGTTCTAACCTGCAGCAGGTTAGAACATCCTGCCTATATTCACGAGATATTGGCTAAATTCAACTTTTTAAGATGGCCGACTAGCCGCCATATTTGAAATGGCAAGATTTGTTGTACCGGTACACATACATGTACTGGGTACCAAGATATACAATATCATGATCAAAACAGTCCTGCCACAGTAATTTATGACACGTGCCAAAGCCCATTTTCAAGATGGCCGCCTGCTGGCCAAATTTGAGGTCCAATTGGGCAATTTTGCTACACACAAAATTTTTCCAATCAGTTAAAAGAATCAAGCAATGCTTACCAACCGAATCCGTTTGGATTTTCTCGAACTCTTTGACTCTGACTTACACTTGGCCAGCATCTGTAAAGAAAAACGTGACAAAGGGATACTTCATGTGTTGAGAAAGAGACATCAGTTCGGGAAAGTTCCGAATTTGGAAACGTTTCTGATTTTGGAAGCCCAGCGATTCCAATATTGGCAACGTTTCTTTTTTCGGAAGCGGTTTTCGATTCCGATATCGGAATCGGTGAAGGCCTATTTGTATGTTAGGCCTAATCGGGATATGAGTATCAAAAATCGGGAAGTGTTTTTTTCCATTAACAGATGGCAGCACCTGTGACCTTGTATTTCACGGCGTAAAATCTGAATTGCTGGCGTAAGTTGGCTGCAATCATCGATAATGATCAATTATCATCATCAAAAGGCTTGGTTGTGCCAGAATCTGTGGGCGTCCAAATTCAGAAACGTTCCCGATATTGGAATCGAAAATCGCTTCCAAAAAAAGAAACGTTGCCAAAGTCGGAAACGTTTCCAAATTTTGAACTTTCCCGAACTGACATGGCTAGTCTGGCTACTTCCAACTAACTCTAAGCAGGGTTTAAAGTTCATGACCGTTTGGTCTAAAATGCGACCTGGATTTTGCTCTGCGCGACCCAAAAATTGATGTTCTAATGCATTTTGTATTGTGTTCAACTTGATTTCTTGGCCAGTTCGACCAAAATCTGCTTTATCAGAATATGAACTTTGATCCCTCTACATGTAAGTACATTTTGTCTGACTACTCTCACTCAATATACATCATGCAGAAAAGGACACAAGCCATGAGGCCACAGGTTGTGGTCAGTGGCCTTAGCTCTGCCTTGACCCAATGACTGCAAGTCCCACCTGATGTTGGAACAGGGAAGTCAGCATTACCAGCATTACCAATCTCATCAGCAATAACTGCCAGGAACATCAATTAATCATTATTCAACGAAACACAGGATGTGTTAGTCCCTTAGCTTTCTGGCCTTCAATCCCAGTAACTGTGAAAGTGACTCTTCGCATCTCATCTTTTGAATCTTTTACAACAGTGCAAACAGCCTCCATTGAACAATCACAACAGGCGACTGACGAACACACATACCTGTCTGACTTCCGAAAAGTCTGCAACTTGTTGTCTTTGCCATACCAGACTGGGGGCAAAACCATCAGGGCAAGGGGAGCATCCTATACTCTGAAAAAGAANCATAGGGGTATTAGCTACCAGGGGGTGGCGATGTCACAACCTTCGGTCATCAAGAAGAGGTTCATTGGAGTGTAGCCTGTACTCCTTTGTTCAATATGGGAAGGGTTGGGGCTATAGGGTGGTTGTCGATGATGTAAAACTGCTCCCACCAGTACCGATAGTGGTCAAACCACTTTCACTACTTGACGTCAAGGCCAGATGATACAACATGCACGGACCAGCTCCAATCTTGGCTTCCACTTTTAAACACAATGGGAGACATTCCTGCCATTGGAGGCCACCACTTGTTAGCAGTCATAGACATCACTGAGAAGAAGTGTACACTACCATGTCATCCATAATGACGTGGAGGCCGACTTACGCCTGCAATGTCAAATTTTGTGACATTTTAGGACCGCTAACAGGCCGTCTCTAATGGCAGTAAAGTCTCCCATTGATTGGGGGAGGGGAGGGAGAGGACAGTAAACAAACAAAGTCATTGAAATGATTAAGATGACAATTCAGAAATTATTAAAGAATATTTTTTCATTCAGAGTTTCAGGACATGCTTGTCAACCACATGCTCCGATATTATAATACAAGGAACAGTCTATTCACAGGCCACATGTTATTACACTCAAAATGGAAGACTACGATCAACCAGAACTGTTTCATCTGAGCAAGTCGCAGAGCAATCTCAATGAATATATACCAAGGGTGCCCCCTCCCTCCCCTCAAAATGGCAAGAATAACTGGAATGGCATTCTCAATATAGTGTGTCAAAATCATAGCAGTGTCACTCTGGTGGGTCCTAAAATCAAGGTCAGGAGTATCTGCAAGTTTGAACGATCAAATCGTCATCATTTGCAAGACGTCTTCCTGGTACGTCATGGCGTGGAAGAAATATGCACTAACCTGGCCTTAGCTTTTGGGACACCAACATAGTGACGCTACTCCAATTCAAATTTCATCACGTGAAACGATCAGGGCTTGATTTTTGGACAAGTTCTGATTGATTGACATGCTAGGGTTTAGAACTTGCTGATTAATCCATTGGACTAATCAAAATATACCACATGCAGTTATATAAATCCCTTTTCACAAAATAACAGGTTAGTGAAATCTAGGATACCTCTCGGCTATCCATATCAGTGTCAAATTACCTTCTTGATTTCATCTCCTTTCACATTCTCAAAGATTATGCTCTGTCAGTCGAGCAGTGCTCTCCTGGCATCCTGATTTGAACGATGTGCACACCGAGAAACTGGCCGACGTTTGTGTTGACTCTTGCTTGGTATCCTAGATCACTTCGAATGACATCAAATCCCAGTCGTATTTGCTGGTCGATCATTCTCAATGTCAGATTCCACAAGCATTGCTACTGCATATTTTGTCATAATTCTATTCATATTGTTCAAGGACGAATTTAGCACAGAATCTTTTCAGAATGGCACCTGCATGGAGATTGTCATTTCAAAAGTTCTTTGAGGTATGTTACAATATTTGAGCCAATTGTCTTCATAGCAGAGTCATTTTCATCTATCTGTACAGGCTGCACAAGAAGTTATGGACAGGAATGGCTGCAAATCCAGCAATCATGATTCCGAATGAATCGCCGACACTTGCCACGCCGATGCTGTACTCTATGTGCTCACTTCTGACCTGAAAGATGAAGAATATATTCGTTTATTAATTCAAAACTTGGCCCAGACAAATGGAGACCAGCGAAGTTTTTCTTGAGTCACCTGCCAGGATCCAAGTATCTAAGCCACTTCCAAGGAAATTTACAAGGATCTTTCTGGAAAATGTCCTAGGAGAAGGTTTCAAGATGCTCATACCTGCTCAAAAGCAGGACAGCAACTTCACACCTGTGGTGCATCCTTTGGGTTATGCTTTGACAATACATGTACAAGAGAAGTGGAGCCAGCAGCACACTAGGCAATATTGCAAGCGATCTCATCGCCAGTGCGCAAAATCGGCTGTTGACGCCAGTTGTGTGCTGCACAGCAGTGGTTGAATCCTGTTGCCAGCGATGTTCGCCCACTGTCAAACAATACCAAAGCCGGTGTCACCTAGATCGCTTGCGATATTGCCTGGTGTGTTACTGGCTTAACTTCCGACACTGTTGCATGCGCCAACAGATTTTGCAACAGATTTATGGTTGCTATGATGGAACTGAAGTTATAAAGATGACTGCAGCAGAACAACAAGACAGCAAAACATCCAACATGTAATGACCATGGGGTGCCAATTCTGACCCTGGTTGAACTTACCTCTTCTGAAATTTTATAGAACGTGTTGACATAAGCTGCCCCACCAAGAAGTCCTTCATATAGGATGATGATGAATACAATCCATATACTCGGGATGAACTGGTAAAAGATTTGGAACATCAGCAGCACAATGTTGAGAAACTGTAACAAAGAGAAAGAGAGGGAAATCAAATTTCAATCGTGTAAAGCCACCCATACATGTTCAATATTATTGCACAATATGACGACCAAAACGGGCAATATTATTGCCAATTTTCCAGCCATCATGCCAGAAGCACAACACATGCCCCTACTTTGGGCTCCATATTGTGCAATAATATTGATCGTTTATGGGACACTTAATGACTGCAAATCCTACTAACTCTCATAACACTTCGCCACTGAAATTCCACTCATTGATGGAAAAGGACATGAGCCCCACACCAGATTACAGTATGTCAGGTCTTGATGACACAAGGTCATGTGGGGAAGGCTTAATACAGTGCCTGTAGCCTCGAAGTATGCAATACCAACTCAGTGACAATGTACTCACCTGCAGTATTGGTAGAATCCATAAATGGTGTATTCTGACACAATTCACAGACGACCGAGAGAAGAAGACGCCAAGCTGATAGATAACTTGGTACCTGAAGAGAAGAGAAATGAAAATAAGGAATTTACACTTTGATCGAGTGACATCTCTTCACTGTCTGCAACTGCCATCGGGCAATGGTGTGAAACGTCGACTGCAATGGAAGTCTACACAGCCCCAGGACATTGCTGACCATCATCTGCATGCAATGCTTTGAAATATCATTGCACTTCTGTCCTCAGTGAAGAAGTTAAGAAATTGTTCTGAAAGGCTATTGTTAAAGTCAAGCTTAACTCTCATTGTCTTCCCCTGTTGTTGGAACCTTGGATAATTCCTCCAAGTTGGAACAAAGAGTGTAAACCAAATCAGCGGGGTGGTCACCATCACACTGCAATGTCAGACAATGATTCACAACCGAACTGAATATGAAATCCAAGTTGAATATCTGACTCTTACCATCGGTATTGTTCACTCTGTGAGAGCCATTCACCAGGAAAGTAAAGCAACTCAGTCTGAAAAGGAAAAGTCACCTTATTTTATTTTAGCAATATCCCAGGGCAGAAAACACCTGCAGATCTGGTGGTGGCTGGCCCAATATTACTAAATCAAGCACCCACAAACAAGTGGTCCATGAAGATTTGTAATCTGCAATGGGGTTGTAGCCATTCTTTTTCTACCATTTGATGGCGCTGTGACCGTATCAACTTTTCCACTCTGACGTTGTACGGAACGTCAACGATCACACTACCGTGATGTTGTGGCTTCATGCTCGCACCTCATATTGCCATGGAGATGACGTCCTAAAGACAATGAAAAGGCCTGATACGGTCGCAGCGACATCTTTCTGTGGAGAAGTGGTGACGACCTCATTGTTCTATTAAGATTGATTCATTCACGACTTACCAAGCCTTGATTTATGAAGTATTCAGCAGTATACACCAAAGCTAGAGGTATCATCCATTTTAAGAGTGGCTGAAATTTGAATGGAGACACTTGTTAGATGTCATCTGGCATCCTTAAACCAGCAGCACACCGAGCGATATCGCAAGCAATCTAGTCACCACCAATCTTCCCACCGGCCACTGCAGACTAGGTGATATCACTGTTGGTACTGTTTGTTATTGGTAGATCATCGCTGGTGAGAAGATCCATGCATCGCTGTCCAGCGCATACCTGGCATCAACAGCCGATTTTGCTTGCTTACAATCAAATCACCTGCTGTTCTGAGTGTTGGCTTTATTAACCATCAGGGCCTAAGCAAATGCTCCATCTCTAGTCACTGTAGTAACATGGTACTTAGTCGAGGGAAAGTCATTAACACTTCTGAACTTTCCAAGTCTTCAAGAGGGTCAATGAGAAAAAAAAATGTGCATCACACTCACCACTATCAACAGAAGTTTTTGTTTAGCACCCAAATGTTTTCCTCTCTCCATTGCTGCCACTTTTGGTCCATCACCTACAAAGAAAACATAAACAAGTGTTCCACAATGATTCTTTCATATCTTATTCAGCACTGACGATCGACACAGGATAGCATCGATTCTGCTCATCATGAGCAATCATCTGTCACTACTGATGATTAGTCTGGTTACCAGTAAATTCACTTCTTAAACTGGTAGCCATGTGACTACTTAGCAAACTTCTGTTGTGTGAGATTTGACCAACGACCAGCCACTGCCAGAACAATTCGGCAATCCATGTCCAAACTTCAAAGAGCCTGAAGATCCCTCCTCCTCCTAATCTGTGATGGTACAACTATCAAAACCACAACTAAAGGCGCTCCTCCACGTGAGATTTCCTCAGGCAAGTTGGCTCTCTATGGGCAACTCAACCATAGGAAACTAATCACAGTTGTTTGAGTCACTTGTCAAGTCGTTCGCTGTAAAGGCGCTCCTCCACATGAGAGTTTTCTCAATCAAGTTGGCTCCCAATGGGCAATAGAGGTTCTTCACTGACGTCACACGGCCGCCATACTGGCCGTCAAAATGAAGCCTGGAGGCTGCCATCTTGTTCTCGGTTCGAACATTCAGCGGCCCGTACACACCACTGGGAGCACACAACTCAACAAATAACTTTACCTCTCACAGTTTCTGAGCATAAGTAGTTGGTCTGGTGTGAAAACCGTGTTGAAAACAAAGCGAATCGTCCATACGGCTTGCTATAGAACAGTGTAGAAGAGGTCCGATGAATGCCGAAACGTACAAACTACGTCAAAAACGCTGTGTTGATGCTGTGACGTTGCGTCATTTGACGGCCAATATGGCGGATATTCGGAGCTGTGACGTCACGTGAAGAACCTCAATACACCATTGTTGGTTTCTTACGGATTATGCTGACACCAATGGCACAAATAATTGTCTGGTTGAATTGCCCATTGAGAGCCAACTTGCGCGAGAAAACTTTCACGTGGGGCAGCGACTTAAGAAAACCAACAATGGTGAATTTCCCATTGAATTAACTTGCACTTGAGACACATGGAAGAGCACCTCAGGTCACACACTGTTCAGAGACAGTCAGGGTGCCCCTCATGTTGAAAAAAATAATCAAGTATGAGGGGCATCAACTACATGCCATCCTCGGTGAGCAACTTTGCCCACCCCCACCCTGGTTCATGAGCCAACCAGCCTTGAACATCCAGGTTACAGATTAACAGTTCATCGAAAAAACAAAGCTGTGAAAGACACCATGCCTCAAAAATCATTACATTTCTGACAAAATGAAGGAAGATGCTGAGATACAATGTAAGCAGGCAAAAAATGAGGAGAAGTTTACATCAGGAGGCGAAATTGCTACAATGTGACAACTCACACTGAGTCACATTTTCAGTGACTTCAACATCAAATACCTGGGGCTGCATTCTGGACTCTGAAAAACATGCGTTAAAATTTGGGAGAACTAGTTTTTTGTTTGGTTGAATCCAAATTTCAGGAGGGGGGGGGGAAGACAAATAAGACACTGGCATGATTGTGTCCTAGATGTGACCAGTGTTCGTTTTTTGTGTAGGGTCCGGTGTGTGTAGTAGTAAGAGATTGTGGGATATTTTATCAGGCAGTGTGTTCGATTCTTGGACAATTCACCACTTAGTAACTGCCAACTAATCCACAACGATGAAGCGAGCATTGAATGAATTTTTCCACGAGTTCCCCAGAAGAGTTTATGGAGAGGGAGAGTAATGGGTGATTTTACAAGGGTGTATTTAAACACCAACACAACCACCAAATTATCATCAGAAATAAACTGGGCCCTTAGTGTTAGAATTAATTAACACTGACCTTATTGCGAAGTGTTTTTTTACACTGTGTTGCCATAAACAGGCACTTTAGATAGGCCTCACATTTTCATTATTCTGACTGGTATCTGGTGAGTCTGTGCAGGTGAAACGAAATCAACATGGAACACATGGTGTACTACCAATTACATGTAGGCTCAATTTTGTTTGCTTTTGTGGAATGCTGTGATCGAGTTTTTCATGGCTTATTGAACTGATAATGTGGAACCACACTTGTGTCCTCCATAATTAAGTGGTTACGGTCAGCAACATTGTTTGGCAGATTGAACAATTAATTGGACTCGATTAATTGAGTTGGATTGGATGCAATAACAGGATGCATCAGCTACTCTGACTGCACACCTGTCACAATGCATCAACTGAAACTTCCACTGCACATGTATAACAACCACGATGGTAGGCCTGGACACCTGTGCCAACCACAATCAAAAATTCATAATGTTTGCTTATGAATTTTTGCAATCATTCAGTGTGATGAATAACTCATGATTTGGGTTAATCTGTTCATTACTGGGTTGTAAGACCAAATTTGCAAGCAAATCAATTAATCCTGAATGCATCACTTTTTCATGAAAGCCATGCCTGACGCCTCATCCATATGTTTGCCAAAGATAAGCATATGTGACCCGCTCTGGCAAAAGCAGACGCATGTTGCTCCACAGAAGTTGAGCCTCAATGAACTCAGATGACACCTGACCAGGAGAGAATGGAAGAAATAGATTGTTTCAGATTTCATAATAGACAGACAATAGTGAAACTGACAAATGTTTGGTCTCAACCTGCCAAGCTAAGAGCGACAAGCGTCTCTTTTGCCAGAGTGGATCACATATGTGAACAGGATTTGAAAGGAAAACATTACAACATACACATTGCGTACAAGAAAGTAACACTACAGAAAAGAGCATTTCAATATATCAAACAAAACCACTGAAAAACAAAATCCTTGAAAAACACCTACGGCTCGATACCTACCAGTAACCTCATCCTGTGTGGGCACTTAAAAATAATACATGTACCAGTACTCACATTGTCAAAAATTAATTTGGAGTTTTTATTTCCAATCTTCATATTGGTTCATAAGGAACCTAACCCCTGTCTTCAGTAACTCTATAGTAACTATAGGGAAACCGACCCCAAGTTTAGTTAGTCCTCCTGTGAATGATAAATATGGAACTAACATTACAAGAATGATTCATTTTGATTCCACACTAATAACCATAGAACTAACCGATGAATCTTTGTGGCAAAAATTCGAAGGGAAACTAACCTGTCTCTTCTGGAAGCAGTGGAGCTACATCCTCACTATTCCTACAGGAATTGGTATCAACTGTATCTGGCTTTTTGATTATGGCAAAGTAACTGGAACAATCAGAGGAAAAACACTTTCAAGTTCATTGAAAAACAGGCTACTGAAAGAAACTTATCAAGCAAGAGGACTTCAGAGCGACAAAAGGTTACGACCTCTTCACCGACACTCAGTCACTCAATCATCGACGCTTAAACCCACGATGCATACAAATGACATAACACCAACAAGGACACCGACAAAGTTTATATCGCAATCGATTCTCAATAATAGAATTCTCAATCACAGAATTCGGGGTTCATATTTAGGAGTTGGTCGGAGTTTCAAGACCACCTCTCGGACATTGGTACGCCATCGTTTATGGTCGTGACGCACAGACCCAATTGATTCGATCGTGGCGGGCGCTGATTGGACGCTAGGTTGACCGTGGCTGCGCGGTTGATTACAGTTTAAAGCCCCACGTGTATTGAATGTGAAAAACGCAAATCATCGCCGCGATTCTCGCACGACGTCACGACGTCAGCGTATATACGCTCTGTCAGAATACATAAGAGCTCTCCCTTCAGTTTTTTCCAATGCATGCTGAAAACTAGGCCTTGATTCTGTGAAGTGCGTATCAGGCAAGCATTTTGGGGACTTTCACGAGGCTATGGGACCTGTATGTGCACTCTCCTAACGTTTTGAAAATATCGTAAAATTCAATACTGTGGTGTGGGGCTTTAATATCATTCATATTCCTCTTCGTGCAGATTCCTGGCATGTACATCTGGTCCGACAACTGGCCCGTCACTTACACAAATTGGGGCAAAAATGAACCACAGCGCGGCAAAGATGAAGGTTGCGTTGCCATGAGAAGGGAATCCGGCGAATGGCAGGACATTAAATGTGCTGACACGCTACCTGTCGTCTGCAAGATTTCAACTGGTAAGTGACAAATCAAAAAGTTGAATGGGATTTGGTTCGATCCTTTGTCACACTTTGTAACCAATCTGAACGTCAGAGAACGATTCGTGCCAACATCGTATCATTCTCTGATGTATATCAGACAGCGCCATATTGCTCCGGGATCTACTTCTTCGGTCATGCTCGACAAGACTGTTCAAATCTATCGATCTGAATGATCAAAGTTACCAATTAGGCATTGTGAGTGTTGCTACACATAAAAAAATGAGTTGAAGCATGTTACCTTACCTGATGAAGGGTCACTCACGCTATAGCAGCAGTTCTCAAGTGGCGAAGTGAAGGCTGGTCGGCCATTTTGTTTCGACATTGTAACGTTGTCCATCCTCGGTGTTATCACTGCCTAAAATGTGCCTTAATCCACTGAATAACTTCAGATTCTACAATAAATAAAATTATCCCACCGATATAATGCGCAAAGAACCCATTTATACGTGAAAAAGTATCAGCATTGGTCTGCACTATATCATCAAGTGCGGAAGGTTACGGTCAATGTCACAGACGACCCACTCACTGCGGCGAATCACTGAATTATCTCGTGATTTGCGAGATGATTACTACGCCGAGGCTCCTANTTGTTTGCTTTTGTGGAATGCTGTGATCGAGTTTTTCATGGCTTATTGAACTGATAATGTGGAACCACACTTGTGTCCTCCATAATTAAGTGGTTACGGTCAGCAACATTGTTTGGCAGATTGAACAATTAATTGGACTCGATTAATTGAGTTGGATTGGATGCAATAACAGGATGCATCAGCTACTCTGACTGCACACCTGTCACAATGCATCAACTGAAACTTCCACTGCACATGTATAACAACCACGATGGTAGGCCTGGACACCTGTGCCAACCACAATCAAAAATTCATAATGTTTGCTTATGAATTTTTGCAATCATTCAGTGTGATGAATAACTCATGATTTGGGTTAATCTGTTCATTACTGGGTTGTAAGACCAAATTTGCAAGCAAATCAATTAATCCTGAATGCATCACTTTTTCATGAAAGCCATGCCTGACGCCTCATCCATATGTTTGCCAAAGATAAGCATATGTGACCCGCTCTGGCAAAAGCAGACGCATGTTGCTCCACAGAAGTTGAGCCTCAATGAACTCAGATGACACCTGACCAGGAGAGAATGGAAGAAATAGATTGTTTCAGATTTCATAATAGACAGACAATAGTGAAACTGACAAATGTTTGGTCTCAACCTGCCAAGCTAAGAGCGACAAGCGTCTCTTTTGCCAGAGTGGATCACATATGTGAACAGGATTTGAAAGGAAAACATTACAACATACACATTGCGTACAAGAAAGTAACACTACAGAAAAGAACATTTCAATATATCAAACAAAATCACTGAAAAACAAAATCCTTGAAAAACACCTACGGCTCGATACCTACCAGTAACCTCATCCTGTGTGGGCACTTAAAAATAATACATGTACCAGTACTCACATTGTCAAAAATTAGTTTGGAGTTTTTATTTCCAATCTTCATATTGGTTCATAAGGAACCTAACCCCTGTCTTCAGTAACTCTATAGTAACCATAGGGAAACCGACCCCAAGTTTAGTTAGTCCTCCTGTGAATGATAAATATGGAACTAACAAGAATGATTCATTTTGATTCCACACTAACCATAGAACTTCAACTAACCGATGAATCTTTGTGGCAAAAATTCGAAGGGAAACTAACCTGTCTCTTCTGGAAGCAGTGGAGCTACATCCTCGCTATTCCTACAGGAATTGGTATCAACTGTATCTGGCTTTTTGATTATGGCAAAGTAACTGGAACAATCAGAGGAAAAACACTTTCAAGTTCATTGAAAAACAGGCTACTGAAAGAAACTTATCAAGAAAGAGGACTTCAGGGGCCGGTTGCACAAAACTCATGTTAGCGCTAACATGGTGTTAGCGCTAACTTTTATGTTAGATGACGTCAAAATCCATTGTCATTTTACGTCATTTAACATGATGTTAGCGCTAACATCATGTTAACGCTAACATGAGTTTTGTGCAACCCAGCCCAGAGCGACAAAAGGTTACGACCTCTTCACCGACACTCAGTCACTCAATCATCGACGCTTAGACCCATGATGCATACAAATGACATAACACCAACAAGGACACCGACAAAGTTTATATCGCAATCGATTCTCAATAATAGAATTCTCAATCACAGAATTCGGGGTTCATATTTAGGAGTTGGTCGGAGTTTCAAGACCACCTCTCGGACATTGTTACGCCATCGTTTATGGTCGTGACGCACAGACCCAATTGGCCTAGAAATAAGGCCTACCCCCTCACCCTGAAATCAGAACCTGTGATATGAACTCACCTCACAGCAAGTAAGATCGGAATAACAAGCATTAGGAACAGAGTGTTCCTTGGTGAAAGACCTGCAGACGTCAGACCCGCATACCCTAGAGCACCAAAAACACCAGCACCTCCTGTTCCAGATGACCAGGTTGAAACTACATCTCTGAAAACATGACATTTTTTTAATATCAAACTCCATCATTGTGTCTCGAGCAGGAAATGGGATACCCCAAACTAATTGTATGTCGTCGTAGTCATCGCAGGGGCACAATGGTTGCATTCACAGGTGTAGCTGTAGACTGAACTAATTGTACAAGTATGAACTAAATGGGAAGTATCAATGAAGAATTTTTAAAACATAAGGTCCTTTAAGTCCTCAGCAGCAGAGAAAGTTCAGACCAATTGCATACTAGACGAAATCTTGAAAGAAGAGCACAAAATGGAGGACAAGTAACAAAGAACTTACTTATCAAAATGGGATGATAAAGCGAGGAATGTGATTTCTCCAAATCCGGCACCAATACTAGCAAACACAACACCTGCAAGAAATGTTCATTTTTGGTTTATCTTACTATCTCTTACTACACTTTGAGACACATGTACAACAAGTCAAAACACTGACAGAAATTCATGGCAAAAATACAAATGTGTCACCTACCTAGCAAGCTGACCCACACCACTGGTGATAAAGCAACCGTCAAAAAACTGGCAATTCCAGGTAAAGTTATCAAAAATGTAACTCTGAACCAGTACGGTAGAGACTGCATGTAGAATGGAGCTGTCACTTTTATAATCAAAGTTGGAAGGATGTCAGCAAGAAGTATTGCCTGCAAAAAAAAGAAAAGTAACGGTAACCATTGTGACAGCCAAAAATATGAGTGGATAAACGTTCTGCTGACTTGAAGGTGTTCTGATGCTGAGCAAGGAATCACTCTAGACCAAATTCAGTTGATGTCATTCGAAAATGAAATACATGTCTAAGAGGCATGACATCGAAATATAGGCCTTCCATGATGAGATCCTATAAGACAGTGCATGACATAGAATCAGCTGATAGAATCAGAGTTGAAATCTCCAAGATTTTGAGGCCAACCGGCAGCATGGACTTCAATGGTGTAAATTCAGGATCACAGTC
>NMRB01000967.1:220158-230749 GCA_002633025.1 Notospermus geniculatus | reverse complement strand
CGTTATTTGGTGCCATCTGTTGCAGAGACTAAGTCAAAAAATGTCACGTCCGAGATAGTGATGGACTTGACCATCTGCCTCTAAGCAGACTTCAACTCGGCGAATATCATTGTCAGCAAATGGTATGATGTAAATTTCATTCAATATATGTAATATTCTATATATCGCAGTTTGTTTTTTCTCACTGTAGGCCTAAATTTCGGAGACGGGTCATAGCCAAAAAATCGCGTTGGAGATAGTCTATTTTTCGGCTTTTTCCCTTGTTCCAAAATTGGCCACCAGGTGACCAATTGGCGCTGTTAGTTGGACTTCAACTAGCTGAGCCAATCAGTCAGTTGGAGACAGAGTGACTTGACCAAATACTTGAATATTCTAATTGAATATTCAAGTATTGGTCAGTCACTCTGTCTCCAACTGACTGATTGGCTCAGCTAGTTCGAGTCCAACTAACAGCGCCAATTGGTCACCTGGTGGCCAATTTTGGAACAAGGGAAAAAGCCGAAAAATAGACTATCTCCAACGCGATTTTTTGGCTATGACCCGTCTCCGAAATTTAGGCCTACAGTGAGAAAAAACAAACTGCGATATATAGAATATTACATATATTGAATGAAACTTACATCATACCATTTGCTGACAATGATATTCGCCGAGTTGAAGTCTGCTTAGAGGCAGATGGTCAAGTCCATCACTATCTCGGACGTGACATTTTTTGACTTAGTCTCTGCAACAGATGGCACCAAATAACGGCAGCAAAGTTCCCTGCATCACGTCGGGTTTTTGTCCGTCTACACCCCTGGTGCTGATTAAGTTCATTAACTTTCATTCATAATCAAAGCACTAATTAGCAAACAGTGCCTTAATAATGAATCAAAATGAACTTAATTCATGGCAAGGGCCTGACATTGATGCAAGGAACATGATCGTTATTTGGTGCCATCAGTTGCAGAGACTGCACCAAGTCAAAAAAAATGTCACGTCCGAGACTATGGACTTCACCATCTGCCTCGAAACAGACTTCGAGAACTCAGCCTTTTAGGCCTAGTGTACATCAAATACGGGAAATCGGATGGCAATAATGATACAAGCATGGTAGAAGTGAATGAAAATACGGGAACCTATCAAAATCGGGATGTAGGCCTTTAGAAATGAAAATAGGTAACACCGTCTTTTAAATCAACTTGGTTATATTGAGACAAGCTTTCGACTCCATCGGGCCTTCATCAGGTCTGGTGAAGACCTGATGAAGGGTCGAAAGCTTGTCTCAACCAAGTTGATTTAAAAGACGGTGTTACGTACCTATTTTCATTTCTATTCATTCATTCAACGATCAACACGGCTACCTCTATAATCATTATTAACATCGGGATGTAGTGAGAAATATCATGTACAGCGACAGAAATAAAGAAGATAGGCCTACACACTAAGACGCTGGGAAATCGGATGTAAAGGGTGACTGAATGTACAACACATCAAAATCGGATGATTAAGAAATCTATAGGCCTAAAACTACAATGTATGTGGAAGATAATGTATCACAGGTATTTTCACGGGCCACGAAATTCATTGTTTCTTTACATTTACATGTAGTTTGTTTATGTCCAGGCTTTCTTTGTCTTGTGAGTAATTTGTTGGTGGCATGCCTCTCTAGAAATTCTGTTGAGTCCACAAGTATTCATTTTGGTGGGTTTGCATGTCCCAAAAGTCCAAAATAACATAATGTAAGCATCCATGTTTACAAACATTGAATGCAAACAATGACGTCGTGATACATTATCTTTAACTAAGATATTTGTTGCATACTCAAAGCAGGTCACCTGTCTCTCACTGGACTTCGATGTGTAAAGTCTTCCCCCACGACTGAAACTACAGTCAGCAGTTAAACTGCACGACGGAAAAAACAGCCAAGTCCCATAAGAATTCATTCACACTGATTCGTATCAAGTCCATGTATCAGAGTTCATTCACACTGATTCGTCAAGTCCTGGTATCAGTTCATTCGTCACGTGACGTGATTCGTAACGTTATCTTCGTAGAAACCGAACGAATTCTGCTGATGCAGTCCCGAAGTATTTTGTTCCCAGCGTTTCTAGTTCTGTCTGACACCATACAAGAGAATGCCTGGAAGTAGAGAAAGAAACGAAAATATTACATTCGTTTGAGTATAATCTGCTGGAATCCCACAGTAGGATTTCAGCAGCAAAGACCTAACAAAATGCGGGTCAAAACCGTGAAGCGAGAGCCAGCTGAATTTACCCTCATTCTATACATAGTTACATCGTCATGGGCCAGGATACCTCATGCAGAGAACAAACGAATATTTCTTACCAATATTTCAGATATCCACGTTTTCCTTGGTGCTGGTCCCCCTCATCACTTTCGTGGTCGTTTCCCGGAAGCTGCCTGACCGCAGAGTCAACGAAGACCCTTCCGTCAATTCCTCTAAGCTTCAGCTTTTAAGGGGGCGGTAGTGGAAACATACAGCGCCGTTTTAGTGCGGCGGTCGAAGGTTGAACCGTCTTATTTATGAATAACCATGTATTGTATGTATTGGGCCTATCCAGTCCATCATAGGCCTACAGTCATCACTTCCTCCACATTCCTTAATCCCTGCCTTCTCCCCTTCATGTTTATTCGACATAGCGAACCCCTGTCGCCACCCGGCTTGTTTTCATTTCTATTCATTCATTCAACGATCAACACGGCTACCTCTATAATCATTATTAACATCGGGATGTAGTGAGAAATATCATGTACAGCGACAGAAATAAAGAAGATAGGCCTACACACTAAGATGCTGGGAAATCGGATGTAAAGGGTGACTGAATGTACAACACATCAAAATCGGATGATTAAGAAATCTATAGGCCTAAAACTATAGTTTGATAAACTACAATGTACATTTATGTGGAAGATAATGTATCACAGGTATTTTCACGGGCCACGAAATTCATTGTTTCTTTACATTTACATGTAGTTTGTTTATGTCCAGGCTTTCTTTGTCTTGTGAGTAATTTGTTGGTGGCATGCCTCTCTAGAAATTCTGTTGATTCCACAAGTATTCATTTTGGTGGGTTTGCATGTCCCAAAAGTCCAAAATAACATAATGTAAGCATCCATGTTTACAAACATTGAACGCAAACAATGAAGTCGTGATACATTATCTTTAACTAAGATATTTGTTGCATACTCAAAGCAGGCCACCTGTCTCTCACGACTGAAACTACAGTCAGCAGTTAAACTGCACGACGGAAAAAACAGCCAAGTCCCATAAGAATTCATTCACACATTCATTCGTATCAAGTCCTGGTATCAGAGTTCATTCACACTGATTCGTCAAGTCCTGGTATCAGTTCATTCGTCACGTGACGAGATTCGTAACGTTATCTTCGTAGAAACCGAACGAATTCTGTTGATGCAGTCCCGAAGTATTTTGTTCCCAGCGTTTCTAGTTCTGTCTAACACCATACAAGAGAATGCCTGGAAGTAGAGAAAGAAACGAAAATATTACATTCGTTTGAGTATAATCTGCTGGAATCCCACAGTAGGATTTCAGCAGCAAAGACCTAACAAAATGCCGGTCAAAACCGTGAAGCGAGAGCCAGCTGAATTTGCCCTCATTCTAACAATAGTTACATCGTCATGGGCCAGGGTACCTCATATGCAGAGAACAAACGAATATTTCTTACCAATACAGGGTGGTCCAAAAAAAACGGACAAGCATACTTCCACCACCCTCAGTCCCAAACCACTGGTATGAATGGATGGAGAATCTTTCTAGAAGAAAAATAAGACCAAGATACCTCGATTCGGTCCAGTAGTTTTCCCTCCAGAGCCATTTTTGTGAAGCGAAGTCAGTGGCCCTGAGTTACTAACTTACCGGTGAACCGCGAATTCAGCATGATAGATAAAGGGGATTAGTTGTTATGCAATAATACTCAAGTTTCATTTTCATGTTCTACATGTATGTGTATTTCTTTTTTTGATTGACCTTTCGACAGGATAATCCTTTTGTCAGTTACAAGGCTACGATGTTGTGTATGGTGTTGACTGTTCTTTATGGAACAATTAAGCAAGGGCCTCGACCTTGCTTTACAAAATAGGGTCTGCAGCTCGAACCACTGGACCGAATCGGGATATCTTGGCGTCTTTCTTCTTCTAGAAAGATTCTCCATCCAATGCCATCAGTAGTTTTGGGCTCTGGGTGGTGGAAGTATGCTTGTCCGTTTTTTTTGGACCACCCTGTATTTCAGATATCCACGTTTTCCTTGGTGCTGGTCCCCCTCATGACGTTCGTGGTCGTTTCCCGGAAGCTGCCTGACCGCTGAGTCAACGAAGACCCTTCCGTCAATTCCATTCCTCTAAGCTTCAGCTTTTAATTGCAGCCACACTTCCCTGGAACCAAACAACTTTGGCTTCCCGGAAGCTGCCCAGCCGCAGGGCAACGAAGACCCTTCCGTCAATTCCTTTAAGCTTCAGCTTTGCCGCCATAAACTTCTTTTGGTTTCCCGGAAGCTGCCCGGCCGCAGGGTCAACGAAGCCCCGTCCGTCAATTCCTTTAAGCTTCAGCTTTAGAGCCATGCTTCCCCGGAACCATAACACTTTCGTTTCCCGGAAGCTGCCGGCCGCTGGGCAACGAAGACCCTTCCGTCAATTCCTTTAAGCTTCAGCTTTACAGCCATAGGCTACTTCCTCGGAACCAAAACACTTTGGTTTCCCAGAAGCTGCCCGGCCGTTGGGCAACGAAGACCCTTCCGTCAATTCCTTTAAGCTTCAGCTTTGCAGCCATACTTCCCCGGAACCAAAGACTTTGGTTTCCAGGAAGCTGCCCGGCCGCAGGGTCAACGAAGCCCCTTCCGTCAATTCCTTTTGTAAAGCTTCAGCTTTGCAGCCATACTTCCCCGTTACCAAAAGACACTTTGGTTTCCCGGAAGCTGCCCGGCCACAGGGTCAACGAAGCCCCTTCCGTCAATTCCTTTAAGCTTAAGCTTTTAATTGCAGCCACACTTCCCTGCATGGAACCAAAAGACTTTGGTTTCCCGGAAGCTGCCCGGCCGCAGGGTCAACGTGAAGCCTCTTCCGTCAATTCCTTTAAGCTGCAGCTTTGCAGCCATACTTCCCCGGAACTAAAAGACTTTGGTTTACCGGAAGCTGCCCGCAGGGTCAACGAAGACCCTTCCGTCAATTCCTTTACGCTGCAGCTCAGCTAGCTCTGTATCACACCATATCAGCGAATGCCTGGAAGTAGACAAAGAACAAAAAAATATTACACAGTATTTAGGCCTACCTGTATCTGCTGGAGTCCCAAGTAGGATTTCAGCCGCATAGGACCAACAAGTAGCGGCCAAAACCGCGGAAGTGAGAGCCAGCTGCATTTACCATCATTATACAGATCGTGTCATAGACCAGCCACAGGTGTTTCATACATATGTAAGGGAGAGGGTAGGTTCTAGGGGACCGTCGGGCTCAACACACTTCACTGACAACGTATACCTTGGGTGTTTTTCTCTCCCAGGTAGGTCTATACGTTGTAAGTGAAGTGTGTAAAGCCCAACGGTTTCCAAGAACGTCCCTCCCCACACACACGCATACACAGATGTATGAGACGCCGAGAAGACACGCTTGTGGGCCAGAATATCTCAAATGTAGAGAACAAACCAAATTATCTTACCAATATTTCAGATGACCACGTTTTCTTGCTCCTGCTCCAGTCCACACGTCCCGCACACACCGCACGTCCACCAAAAAATGACCTCGTGGCATGTGTGCGCCAGTCCGGAAAGATTACGTAACTCAGACCAATTGTTGTTGTGGGGAACTTCCATTCAAATACTTGGAGACCGTCAAGCCTAGCCGAGCCGGGGTAGTCTTACATCATCAAGTCGTGGGTTACGATTTGATTTTTCCCTTAACTTTCTGCATGAACCGTTTAATCTTTGCCGCAAGGTTTCTTGTTCACCGGAAAGCCTATGCTGTCACTTTCCACGTACAGTTGTCACTTTACAGGGTTGCGCTCTTGTTACTTTTTTCCTGGGTTTGGATGACACTATGGCTCTTTTTGATTGGTCAAAAGACACGTGATATGCCTGACCATCGGGAGAGTATAAAAGCCAGACGGGTGTTACGATCTTTATCATTGCGGAAGTTCGTGCACTAGTGACTGGACTCGTACCCCACCAAACGAGAGCAACATTCTTAAAGGACAAGGCAAGTATTTCGATTCCGTACCGATTTCTATTCAGTATTTCGTTCCTGAAACCCCTAGGGCCGTATTCTCGGGTCGGACTTCAGCCTAATGTGGAGCTGAAGCAGACTTCCTCCTTCCGTGAAGCATTTACGGACGCGAGTTCAATAGTGTGACTGAAGTCCCACCCAAGTGTACGGCCTGTCACGTACGTTCAAAACGAACGTACTAAATCCTATTGAAATTGTCTTTCCAGATATGATGCTGATAGTGCTGTTAGTGACTTCGTCTGTGCTGTGGACCGCGGAAGGGATAGGTAAGGTGTCCAATGCATGGGAGGGATAGGTAAGGTGTCCAATGCATGGGTGGCCAACTCGGTGTCATTCCAGTACATGAAACCAGCAGTCCTTGTCAATTTTCCCGACGGTGTAATGCCCGTTGTACACGGTAGGATTTTCTTGTACTAAAAATTATAAATGGGGCTTAAATGGGTGTTCACAATGCCTTTCAGCAAGGCAGTCGGTAGCCTATGACCGAAATCACCCTTCATGAGCCTCATTTATAATTTTTAGTACAAAAAAATCCTACCGTGTACAACGGGCATAATGGGCGTACTGTGTAGCCTATATGCTACATATATTCCCAGATTTCCAATCCGGCCACGACTTTAAAACCACACAATTTTTCGGTGGACTGTCGAAAATGGTTTGGCTGGACCGATATCCAGCGGTAATGTTGCTTAAAACTTTTTTCCAGCTATTGGTGATCCTTGCACCAACCACACGTATTGCAACTACGAACAGCCATCATCGATCCCTCAGACGAAATGCGAGAGCTCAACGTGTCAATGTACTTCTCTCTACTATGGTGAAACTGGCGACACTGAATGTGTTCGAGGTAAGGGATTGCTTTTAAAAAAAGAAATTGGAAATATCATTTCCTTTTAACGCCAGCATACACCAATAAATTTAACATTCATGATTTCAGCTTTGCTTGGAGACGCCTGCGGTTCCAAAAGTGACGGTAATGCTTATTGTGCAACAAGAGACCCCAACGCCGCCTGCGTAGGCAATGTTTGTGCCTGCAACAGTGGATATTATGAAAAGCGAAGTTTGGTCGACGGCGAAATGCATTGCAGTAAAAGTGAGTGCCCTTTAACCTAGACCCCCGTTTCGCAAAGCGGCACACCCTGGTCCTACATACCAGGGTGTAGTCGGCGTCCTGTATAGTCGGGTGTCCTATATACGACTCACTGGTTAGGTAGGCATCGTCCTTAACGGTGCCAGTGGCGTTACGACCAACACCTTGCTTCAATCGGCACCTCCCCAGTTGTTCCACATAATGGTCGAATTCGTCGTTGGCTGCAGTGCCCCCCCTAGTGTACGACATGTACTAAACCGATTTTCCTTTACAGTTAAAATCGGTACAAAATGCAATTCCTCAGATTCTGGAGATGGCTTTTGCCAACAGAGTATTACAACCGCCGTCTGTGCAGTTGAGACGCAGACATGTGAATGTCCAGATGGAAAGACCTACGACAAAGACGCCAGTGCTTGCCAGTTCGAAAGTTTCCATCCCTCGTGTTCAACATGCCGACAATCCGGCGGACATTGTTACGATGTTGCAAATGACGGAACTCCAGATGGCTGCTCTTGTCCAGAATCGAAGAACAGTAGCGACCCGACCAACCTTTCAATTGGATGCGATATCGGTTTAGGCAAGTTTTTTTATCCATTGAATCGAAGGTTTCAGAAACGGCTGTTAATCAAATTTTGGCTTGCAAACTACAGGCGCTTAGGCGGAAACGGCAGAATCGGCTTAACATGCCCCCCCCCCCACCCACCCACTGATCTAACATGTCTCTACTTTCAGGACATGTCGGCGACCCCTGCGACGGAGACGGATCATTCATTCGCTGTGTTGACTCGCACACGTACTGCCTCCACGCGGGGACATTCAACGCTCGCTTCACATGCGACTGTCTACCTGGTTATTCTGCTGTCCGTAATGGGGACAGAACCAACTGCTGTAAGTATGACACGGATGTGACCAATGTCCTTCAAACGGGACCCATTAAAACAATGCTATCATGGCTTAACTTGCCCAGGAGTTAAAGACCTGTTTTTTGATTTGGGCTGGAACCCAACGTACATGTACATCTGTTGGAGACGCACGCTAGGTGTCCAGGGGCCTGATTCACGAAACCCTCTTAGCTTACGTATGATCTTAGCACTGCCCGTATCTATTGTTCGTCGACTTGCTGACAATAGATACGGGCAGTCCTAAGATCACACTTACGCTAAGAGGGCTTTGTGAATCAGGCCCCTGGTCTCATTAACGGACGGATATGATGGGATCCCAAGCAACGGCCGGCTTGAACGACCAGACTGGCCATGATACGTGGCCAGTGGCGGCCAAAGCAAGCCTGTAGTTCCAGATATTCCGACACTTTAAAGGTCCGGTTGATTCATTTCAGATCGTTCAATCGCCAAAGAAACCGACCGTAATTGCCAGTGGTGCGAAATGAGAGGAGGAATTTGTTACGACATCGATGAGGACGGTATCCGTGATGGGTGTATGTGTCCAGCCACTAGAAGCACGACAGACTTCCATGATCCCAGCAAAGATTGTGAAGAAAACCACCGTAAGCTATTTATGCTCCTCGTAGATTTAGTTGGGCAAAATACTGGGGTTTATTATTCCAATGAGTTTTTGGCATCTAGCTGAAGGCCCAGAATTCAAAGTGGCAAATTTCGGTATGCATTGGTTCACTCGTCTAAATAGAGTTATTTCATCTTGTAGAACACGTTTCAACGAAGAAATATTTTTCTTTCCAACTTACAGTAAATGTAACCTGTGCAACAAGTACCATGACCATATGTTACAATCCCCACAACACGACACGATTCCCAAACATGGCCGCAAGACTCGCCGACAATGAGGCGTTCATCTACATCGAAAGACGCCTTGGCGAGGATCCATGCCGTTTCGAGACGGCCGATGGTGATTGGTGCGTCGAGCTCAACCTTGCAACCAATGAAACTAAGGCTTGTGCTACTCGTGTTTCCTACCCTACGGTAAGCGCTATTGGTTACTACTCGTTAATTTCAGTAAGCATACAAAATGCTTCCAGATTGTGACCGCCGATGTCGTACATAGACCAAAAACAGCCGTTTCGGATATTTCCGCATGACTATCTACCAGTCTGCCTTTCAGTATCGTCATATCAGCTACGATAACATGCTAGTACTTCAGATGAACAAGTACGGAAGGGGCAGGGACGATGCGTATATCCATGTCTACTGCCAATACGACACCATCTCCCATACATTCACTGCCACAGGAACACAAGTCTTGGGGTACGTACATTTGTAAATATAAATTAATATAACGGAGTATGAAATAAAAGTGGAAAATAAGAAGTGGAAAGTTTTGGAATTTTGCGCAAATTTTTCAATTTTTAAAATTGGGAGCAAATTTTTCGCATTTTAAGAAATTTTCTTAAAATGACATGGCATTTTGTCTGATTTTTTTTGGGCGATATTTTTCAAAATGGGAAATTTTTCTCCCAATTTGAGAAACTGAAAAATTCGCGCAAAATTCCAAAATTTACCATTTCTTATTTTCCACTTCTATTTCTTACGCCCTTATATTTTTCACCAGCACAGAGGAGCAATCGGCGTCTCATTTCGGGCACGAGAGAATCCATACTCCTTTTTTTCCTTGAAGACTTGGGATTCTGCCGACCCTTCCTCGCGAATGGAAGAATCTCATAACCTCTGCACATTGCTATCAACGTCCTTTAAAATTCCAGGGTCATGGCAGTAGCATCAGAGGGAGAAGAGATCCACCCTGCTTTAACAATGGAAGTCAAAGATGAATTTGGCCGTGATGCTACCCTGCAAGGCGTCCGTCTTGGTCAGCCTGCCATGTTGATAATCGAGATGATAGAGGATAGGGACATATACCATTCCATCAGGCCTGAGGTTTGCATAGCCTCCAACAGGCCCGAACTTGCCAACCCAATAACCTCTTCAATACTACTCCTCTACAATGCGTAAGTAGGACTCAAAGGACGCCACTCGAAGGCACACGAATCGATGTGAAATTCATTCAGTGACACGCCATTTCCTGCGTGCAATGGCATGCCATCCATGCCGAAAATCTGTTGTCAACGTTTCAGTTCTGTCTAAAGATACAACGCTCTAAAATCCGTAGGCATTTCCTTCCAGCTGTCCAGTCGCCGATTCGTACCTGACGCAAAGGAACACGTTCCAACAAGACCCAGCAAATCCACAAATTTCCATGACGGGTTTATTCCCCATGTTCCAATTCGAGGATACAGACTTCGTCTTCTTCCATTGTGCCGTCAGAGTTTGTAGGAATGACGAAAACTGCGGAAAGGTA
>NMRB01000967.1:208174-219109 GCA_002633025.1 Notospermus geniculatus | reverse complement strand
TTTTTCACTTGCAGCTTGCGGCTTCTTAAAACGAACTGCAAAAACGGCGTATTCGAATCCCCGTTCTCGTTCTCGACATCACTCGTGCTCGCGCAGTTCATGTTGCCGACTCGACTAACTCCGAGAACGCACCCGTGTCGGGCCAAGAACGTGTTCTTGCCCTCCGCCGAGTGGGAAGAACACGCTCTTGGCCCTACACGGGTTGCGTTCTCCCCTTTCGAAACTCCCGGTCTCGAGTTTGAGTCTCGAGTTGAGTCAAACTACACGAACTGGGTCGGCATGAGTGTCGGGAACTGATTCGAATACGCCCAAAGCGTCTCGGAGGTTGAGGCAGCCTCCAAAACGCTAGACTGCGGCGTACGACAAAACCACATCCTTCATCTGGCACAAGCTTCCAAACCGACAATGCTGAGCTGGGTCTTGCAGTAGATTACGGTTGCTGCCGTCTGTCTGCTGAGGTTCGGTGTCTGCTGAAGTTCGATATCCAGATCTGTTGCATCCACAAATCTTTCCATTGAACTCGCATTTACTCTCTATCCGGAACTTTAAGACCAGACAATGAGGAACTTCTAGGCCCGCCCAAATGGCATTCAGCCGCGATGCAACGATTACCGGGTAAATCCTTTTGATCGACATCGGCGGTGGTGTTCTTCTCGTGGTCTTGGCGGCATTTCCCCTCGTCAGACGGCGTCGGCGAATGTCCCAGTTCTGGTGAAGAGACAAAATAGAAAGTTTCGTGCTTGCCAAGCCCTCACCACAGTCCACCGTCTCTGGCGATGCAATATCTGGTAATACAGCATTGTAGGGAGATGTTACCGACGTGTCGTATTTCGAATGTTGCGGTGCGTGTTGGAAACCTTTTTGGTTTGCGATGCTCGGTGTGTAACCATTCCGAAGATCTAAAGATGTAATGTTACTCTTGACAGTTTACTGATAAACCTACATTTAATTCTGTAATATGAACCTAAGTTTCTGTTTTAAAATCTTTATGAACAAGTTCACAACACGTCCAGTTTTTGGCGTGCAGTTACTAATACTAGTGACTAAATTTCATTCATTTCCTCTTTTCATGATCTTATTGGAACTTTGCCGTTTTTTCTGTGATCTTTGCTAATAATAAAATTTTCTTTTGTCTTATGTCCTTTGTCCATTCACGTATGTCCTTTGTCCATTCTCATTTGACCACATGGTCGTTTCATCACGTTCTACAATTTTAATACAAATATGGTGATTGCCTTCGAGACGCCGAGACACCAGTGTAACCTTTACCAGAAATTGCCTCGCGGACTGAATTTCTTTGCCTGATCTCCATCGACTAAAAGATGTCCGGCCTACAAGGCCAGTCAAGCAATCGCTGCCTTCTCCGATATAGCCTCGATTTTCGCTTTCAATATTGCCAGCCAGTCCTCTCCTTTCCTCATCTCCTCAAATTTGGTTGGCATGGTGTACAGAGCTTGGACTCCGTCTGGTATATCCAGGGTTAATCCGGCTTCGTCGGCGGCCTCGGCGAATTTGACTGGAGAGGCGGTTGCAATGCACACTCTCGGCGGCATGTCGGACTCGGTGCTGAAGGAGATGAAGGAGGCTATATCTCGGCGTCACCATCGATGACCAGAGGAACCAGGCTTGCCACAAGCGGCACGCTATGTTTCCCGGGCTATGTTTATTATGGTGACCTATTGGTTCGTTATGGAGCCGCTTGGGGCGCTAGTTGCGACCATAATTATGGACCCCTATTTTCACACCACTTTTGAAGCTATTTTTAGACCTCAAGTCAGCTTTCCTTGACGTTTACGGCCTTAGTTTGCGGTATTTGAACGTCATATAGCGTCTGGTGATAGGGTACCACTAGCTTTCGACCTGATTAGTTGGGCAGTACGAACAAACGTCAACAAAGGTACAAATTTCGTCGATTTCTCGCCGAGCTTGTGTACAAAGTGTACTTCCACGATTTGTCCGCTATGACCGCTGGGTATTGCGTGGTCGCGTCGATTTTTCGTAGGGGTGGGCAGCCACCCCTGCGTTCACATGTTCAGCCAAGCTTTTTCCCGTGAGATTGTGTGCTGTGAGTTTACAGTAACCACTTCCTGCACATTGCTCTCTTCTCCCCAACCATGCTTATTCGACATAGCGAACTCCTGTCGCCACCAGGCTTGTTTCATCTATACCCCACACGATCAATGTATACCGTAGTGCTCGCGAGTGTGTATATGCTGGTCAGGAATGCACAACACGACTGTTTGATTGAATCGACGTATCTGAATGATCTTAGTCATCGATTAGGCATGAAAACTGTTGCTACATATAAAAGAATGAGTTGAAGTATGATACCCCACCTGATGAAGGGTTACTAACAGTATCACAGCGCATCGAACTTCTCAAACGACGATGATGGTGGCCATGTTTTACTGAAGTATAGTGTCCCACTGAGATCACGTGATTCAGTATGACCAAACAGAAGGCGTCCTCCAAAATAACCTCGAAAATTTCTCAAAAAATCCTACAACAACCTCGAAGCCGGTGAAATACTTCAAATATCTTTATTCGGGATACGCTTTGACCCTAAATGATTTGAATGTGCATCAACTGTCAATAGATTACGTGAGAGGAAAAGGGCGAAAAGTAGAGGACAACATTGAACAATGCTGAAAGTGTGATGATTTTAGTAGTGAGAATGCCTGAAGGCCAGCTCACCAAAATTAGTTAGAAATTAATAAATCAGAAATTAATGAGAGTAGTAAAAAGAAAGTATGGCAGTCAAGAGGACTCGAACCCACGCAGGAACATGAAACATCGGTCGTTGTCTTTGGAATGGTGGTCCTAGAGAGATAGTTTAGGCATTGTTAGGCGACTGGATCGGGTCTGGCAGTCGAGCCTGATTCAGCCAAATACAATGCAAAAGCACTTAAAAAAGGGTAGGCCTATACAACATAACGTATTTCAACAGACGTTTGAGGACTATACCTGNATCTTCATCATTGCGGAAGTTTGTGCACTAGTGACTGGACTCGTACCCCACCAAACGAGAGCAACATTCTTAAAGGACAAGGCAAGTATTTTCATTCCGCACCGATTTCTATTCAGTATTTCGTTCCTGAAACCCGTAGGGCCGTATGCTCGGGTCGGACTTCAGCCTAATGTAGAGCTGAAGCAGACTTCCTCCTTGCGTGAAGCATTTACGGACGCGACTTCAATAGTGTGACTGAAGTCCCACCCAAGTGTACGGCCTGTCACGTACGTTCAAAACGAACGTACTAAATCCTATTGAAATTGTCTTTCCAGATATGATGCTGATAGTGCTGTTGGTGACATCGTCTGTGCTGTGGACCGCGGAAGGGATAGGTAAGCTGTCCAATGCATGGGTGGCCCACTCGGTGTCGGTGACTGTCCAGTACATGAAACCAGCCCTTGTCAATTTTTCCCGACGGTGGGACAGGCGTACTGGTGTAGCCTACATGCTTCGCATTAATCATTGGAAAATGGGTACATCACTGGTACACGCCGGATATATTAACGGATTTCCAATCCGTTTAGCCACGACTTTAAAGAACACAATTTGTCAATAGACTGTCGAAAAATGGTTTGGCTGGACAGATATCCAGCGGTAATGTTGCTTAAAACTTTTTCCAGCTATTGGTGATCCTTGCACCAACCACACGTATTGCAACTACGAACAGCCATCATCGATCCCTCAGACGAAATGCGAGAGCTCAACGTGTCAATGTACTTCTCTCTACTATGGTGAAACTGGCGACACTGAATGTGTTCGAGGTAAGGGATTGCTGTTAAGAGAGGAACTACGAATTACGAATTCTCATTTCCTTTTAACGCCAGCATAGACCAATACATTTAACATTCATGATTGCAGCTGTGCTTGGCGACACCTGCGATTCTGTAAGTGACGGTAATGCTTATTGTGCAACAAGAGACCCCAACGCCGCCTGCGTAGGCAATGTTTGTGCCTGCAACAGTGGATATTATGAAAAGCGAAGTTTGGTCGACGGCGAAATGCATTGCAGTAAAAGTGAGTGCCCTTTAACCTAGACCCCGTTTCGCAAAGCGGCACACCCTGGTCCTACATACCAGGGTGTAGTCGGTGTCCTGTATAGTCGGGTGTCCTATATACGACTCATTGGTAGGCATCGTCCTTAACGGTGCCAGTGGCGTTACGACCAACACCTTGCTTCAATCGGCACCTCCCCAGTTCCACATAATGGTCGAATTCGTCGTTGGCTGCAGTGGCCCCCCTAGTGTACATGTACTAAACAGATTTTCCTTTGCAGTTAAAATCGGTACAAAATGCAATTCCTCAGATTCTGGAGATGGGTTTTGCCAACAGAGTATTACAACCGCCGTATGTGCAGTTGAGACGCAGACATGTGAATGTCCAGATGGAAAGACCTACGACAAAGACGCCAATGCTTGCCAGTTCGAAAGTTTCCATTCCTCGTGTTCAACATGCCGACAATCCGGCGGACATTGTTACGATGTTGCAAATGACGGAACTCCAGATGGCTGCTCTTGTCCAGAATCGAAGAACAGTAGCGACCCGACCAACCTTTCAATTGGATGCGATATCGGTTTAGGCAAGTTTTTTTATCCACTGAATCGAAGGTTTCAGAAACGGCTGTTAATCAAATTTTGCCTTGCAAACTACATGCGCTTAGGCGGAAACGGCAGAATCGGCTTAACATGCCCCCCCCCCCACTGATCTGAAGGTCTGTCTACACGGTCATACATTTGATCAAAACATAATCATACATTTGTATGATGATGTCCAAGCTTGTTGTGGATTTTCGTCTACACAATGCAGCTAAAATTTTGAACATCATATTTCATCATCCATTGTTCAAAACAGCATCATGAACTTGTATGATGTTTCATCTCTCCATGAACATCATCATACAAATGTATGATTATGTTCTGAACAAATGTATGATCGTGTGGACAGGCCTTAACATGTCTCTACTTTCAGGACATGTCGGCGACCCCTGCGACGGAGACGGATCATTCATTCGCTGTGTTGACTCGCACACGTACTGCGTCCACGCGGGGACATTCAACGCTCGCTTCACATGCGACTGTCTACCTGGTTATTCTGCTGTCCGTAATGGGGACAGAACCAACTGCTGTAAGTATGACATGGATGTGACCAATGTCCTTCAAACTGGACCCATTAAAACGCTATCATGGCTTAACTTGGCTAGGAGTTCAAGACCTGTTTTTGGATTTGGGCTGGAACCCAACGTACATGTACATCTTTTGGAGGCGCACGCTAGGTGTCCAGGTCTCATTAACGGACGGATATGATGATCCCATGCAACGGCCGGCTTGAACGACCAAACTGGCCATGATACGTGGCCAGTGGCGGCCAAAGCAAGCCTGTAGTTCCAGATATTCGGACACTTTAAAGGTCCGGTTGATTCATTTCAGATCGTTCAATCGCCAAAGAAACCGACCGTAATTGCCAGTGGTGCGAAATGAGAGGAGGAATTTGTTATGACATCGATGAGGACGGTATCCGTGATGGGTGTATGTGTCCAGCCACTAGAAGCACGACAGACTTCCATGATCCCAGCAAAGATTGTGAAGAAAACCACCGTAAGTTATTTATGCTCCTTGTAGATTTAGTCGGGCAAAATACTGGGGCTCTAGATGGGGTTTATTATTCCAATGAGTTTTTGGCATCTAGCTGAAGGCCCAGAATTCCAAGTGGCAAATTTCGGTATGCATTGGTTGACTCGTCTAAATGGCGTTATTTCGTCTTGTAGAACACGTTTCTACGGCCAACGAAGAAATATTTTTCTCTCCAACTTACAGTAAATGTAACCTGTGCAACAAGTACCATGACCATATGTTACAATCCCCACAACACGACACGATTCCCAAACATGGCCACAAGACTCGCCGACAAGGAGGCGTTCATCTACATCGAAAGACGCCTTGGCGAGGATCCATGCCGTTTCGAGACAGCCGATGGTGAATGGTGCGTCGAGCTCAACCTTGCAACCAATGAAACTAAGGCTTGTGCTACTCGTGTCTCCTACCCTACGGTAAGCGCTATTGGTTACTACTCGTTCATTTCAGTAAGCATACAAAATGCTTCCAGGATTGTGACCGCTGAGGTCATACATGTACATACACCAAAAACAGCAGTTTCGGATATTTCCGCATGACTATCTACCAGTCTGCCTTTCAGTATCGTCATATCAGCTACGATAACATGCTAGTACTTCAGATGAACAAGTACGGAAGGGGCAGGGACGATGCGTATATCCATGTCTACTGCCAATACGACACCATCTCCCATACGTTCACTGCCACAGGAACACAAGTCTTGGGGTACGTAAATATAAATGGTTGAATGGATATTTTTCACCAGCACGGAGGAGCAATTGGCGTCGTCTCATTTCGGGCATGAGAGAATCGATACTCGCGTTTTTCCGATACTTGGATTCTGCGGATTCTTCCATCGCAAATGGAAGAATCTCATAACCTCTGCACATTGCTATCAACGTCCTTTAAAATTCCAGTGTCATGGCAGTAGCATCAGAGGGAGAAGAGATCCACCCTGCTTTAACAATGGAAGTCAAAGATGAATTTGGCCGTGATGCTACCCTGCAAGGCATCCGCCTTGGTCAGCCTGCCATGTTGATCGTAGAGATGACGGAGGATAGGGACATGTACCATTCGATCAGGCCTGAAGTTTGCATAGCCTCGAACAGGCCCGAACTTGCCAACCCAATAACCTCTTCAATACTACTCCTCTACAATGCGTAAGTAGGACTCTACTAAAAGGACGCCACTCAAAGGCACACGAATCGATGTGAAATTCATTACATTTCCTGCGTGGCGTGGCATGCCATCCATGCCGAAAATCTGTTGTCAACGTTTCAGTGCTGTCTGTAGATGCAACGTTCTAAAATCCATAGGCATTTCCTTCCAGCTGTCCAGTGGCCGATTCGTACCTGACGCAAAGGAACACGTTCCAAAAAGACCCAGCAAATCCACAAATTTCCATGACGGGTTTATTCCCCATGTTCCAATTCGAGGATACAGACTTCGTCTTCTTCCATTGTGCCGTCAGAGTTTGTAGGAATGACGAAAACTGCGGAAAGGTACGTTTTCATGTTTTCAGACTTCTATCTATTCTTCCAAATAGTGACTTGGTAAAAGACTAGATCGTCGATCTGACAGAAGCTTCCAACTCAACGAGCTGGGTCTTGCACATGTAGTCCATTCAGGTTGCCGTCGTCAATCTGAAGATTCCATATCCAGACGTGTTGTACCCGAACACCTTCTCTCCAACTTAAAGACCTAAACTCGGTCCCACTGAAACTGCCGTTTGTTTTCAAATAGAAGTGGATACTTTTTTCTCTGCCATGTATCGTCCATGGTGATGACCTTGTCACTGCATACCCAATACACGAGATGCCCCTTCAAGAATGTTCCTTTCAAAACGAACCCCTAAATCAAACTACAATGTAATTCCATCCCACTGCAGGTGAACTGTACAAGCACACGAAGGAAGAGGGCCATTTATACTGCAGACGGAAGCGAGCTGGTGGAGAGGTATCTTCGTGAACTTCCAACAGGATCGATCGCAACTTTGTCTTCCATACAGAGTGGACCCATCAAAGTAACGAAGCAGGAACCCTACAAGACGGGAGGTATTATCACTCGTGAAAAGGATTCGCCAAAGAGTACGTACTAGATCTTTTTCTCGTGTCTTCTCCATTCTCTTTGGAACCGGTGTAAAGTTTTTCAGTGTTTCCGTGTGTCGGTGTTCCCCCTATTGTTCTGGAAACACTGGCAGATAGATCGACACGTTTCTCTGTGTCCTCTATTGTCGAGTCGCGGCTTATGCCGTCAGACAATAGCAGGGGAACACATCACAGATGGGAACGCTCAAAAACGTTACACCGGTACAGTCAGACCACGATATTGCCACTTGTCGCTAGTCCATATTGCCACTAGTCCTGTCTGACGCCCAGGAGGCTTACTGTGACGTTTCTAACCGCTCTGTTTCTTATACCAGAAACATAATCCTTTTCTAATAGCAGCTTGTTCACTTTCAGCCGTATTCCCACGCAAATACATCATTTTGATCGGCATCGGCGGTGGTGTTCTCCTTTTCGTGGTCGTGGCCGCACTGCTCCTCGTCAAACGGCGTCGGCGAATCTCTCGATCGGAAAACAACAATTTCGTGCTGGCCAAGCCCTCGTCAAAGCCCACTGTCCCTGGCGAGGCAGTATCTAGTAATACAACGGCGTTGTAGGAAAATACTGTAATGTGTGTCGCTGTGGGTTTGTGGGCATGGTCAAACCTTCAGCCTTGGTTTGAAATCCTCGGTGTAACCATTCCATAACGTTCTATGGTACTCGAGAGTTTACTCTAACCGTCGTTTACTCATGTTAATGAAACTACGTTTGTTTAGTTTTTCTAATGAAAAATGTCAATGGCCAGTTTTTCGACGTTTAATCGGCATTCATGACTTCAACATAGTACCGAGAAGGTTAATTTGTGGGTAGTTATCTAATACAAATGCAGTTCCATGTTCAAATGCAGTTCTAATGCAGTTTTGTTCAATTATGTTTTACGTTGACTAAATTTTAATGTTCCTGTTTAAAAGTTCTTATATATGGAATTTTGCGGTTTTCGCTGTGATCTTTGCTGGTAATTAAACTTTTGAAAATGAAATTTATGTCTTTGTCATTTCTCCATTCACATTGACAACAGGTCGTTTCAGGGTTGATCATTTGCAGGTTTTACTCTGGTAACGTCCTTTACCAGAAATTTGCTCTTGGCCTGAATTTGCCTGATCCAAAACTGCATGTCCAGATTCAAGGTCGTGGCCAAGCAATCGTTGCCTTTCCCTGTATAGCCCCGATTTTGGCTTAATACGAGACCTTTCCTCGTCTCGGATTCGGTTGGCATGGTGCAAGGCGCTCAGGCCTCGCGTCTGTCCTGCAAAATTTGGCGGCCTCGGCGAATTGAAGCTGTTGCAGCGCACCCCTGAATGTCGGATTCGGTGGTGGCGATCGTAATATTGGTAGGTGACAACGTCCAATTCCATCGGCAGTTGACCCGTTTTTCACTTGCAGCTTGCGGCTTCTTAAAACGAACTGCAAAAACGGCGTATTCGAATCCCCGTTCTCGTTCTCGACATCACTCGTGCTCGCGCAGTTCATGTTGCCGACTCGACTAACTCCGAGAACGCACCCGTGTCGGGCCAAGAACGTGTTCTTGCCCTCCGCCGGGTGGGGAGAACACGCTCTTGGCCCTACACGGGTTGCGTTCTCCCCTTTCGAAACTCCCGGTCTCGAGTTTGAGTCTCGAGTTGAGTCAAACTACACGAACTGGGTCGGCATGAGTGTCGGGAACTGATTCGAATACGCCCAAAGCGTCTCAGAGGTTGAGGCAGCCCCCAAAACGCTCGACTGCGGCGTACGACAAAACCACATCCTTCATCTGGCACAAGCTTCCAAACCGACAGTGCTGAGCTGGGTCTTGCAGTAGATTACGGTCGCTGCCGTCTGTCTGCTGAAGTTCGATATCCAGATCTGTTGCATCCACAAATCTTTCCATTGAACTCGCATTTACTCTCTATCCGGAACTTTAAGACCAGACAATGAGGAACTTCTAGGTCCGCCCAAATGGCATTCAGCCGCGATGCAATGATTACCGGGTAAATCCTTTTGATCGACATCGGCGGTGGTGTTGTTCTCGTGGTCTTGGCGGCATTTCCCCTCGTCAGACGGCGTCGGCGAATGTCCCAATTGGTGAAGACAAAATAGAAGCAGTTTCGTGCTTGCCAAGCCCTCACCACAGTCCACCGTCTCTGGCGATGCAATATCTGGTAATACAGCATTGTAGGGAGATGTTACCGACGTGTCGTATTTCGAATGTTGCGGTGCATGTTGCAAACCTTTTTGGTTTGCGATGCCCGGTGTGTAACCATTCCGAAGATCTAAGGCTGCATTTAGCTGACACGCGGAATGCGGTATAGGGCCGCGGAATCCCTGGCGGAAGCGATTTGTTGTATGCAAAATGCATTGAACTTTCCGCTTACCGCGTTCCGCAATCCGCATACCGCGTGCAGCTAAATCCAGCTTAAAGATGTAATGTTACTCTTGACAGTTTACTGATTAACCTACATTTATTTCTGTAATATGAACCTAAGTTTCTGTTTTAAAATCTTTATGAACAAGTTCACAACAAGTTTTTGGCGTGCGGTTACTAATACATGTACAAAGCAGTTCTTTCATGTTCTATGTTACTTATTTAATGGTTTACGTTGTTACCGTACCACAAGCGGCGCCACTCTGTCTCCTGTTCCTCCTCCATTAAGTATTGGGGAAAAATCTGGCATGAAGAGGCCCAGGAGACCAAGGGCGCCCTCTAACCCACGGGTGCGGGGGGGGGGTCGAAACAAAACCAGCACAATCCCATCATTCACACCCCGTCACTTCTGCTTTGCCCCACGCGCTTCACTCTCTATACCCTGGATCCCACGTCCAACACCAGAATGAGCGAGTCGTCACAGTCGCCGCGTGGTGTCGCTTGTGGTGTTACCGTACCACAAGCGGCGCCACTCTGTCTCCTGTTCCTCCTCCATTAAGTATTGGGGAAAAATCTGGCATGATTTACGGCCAATCCCCCGTCGGCCATCCACTCTGCCCACACTATCACCCGTATTTCGGGGGATTGAGCACCCAATACTCCTCCCAATACTCAATCCTCCGAAATACATGTATATAAAAATACACTGTGATCTCGCCTCCTCCCGGTCGGAGCCGGGGGCCCCAATTCACACAATTCTGATGCCTATAAACATGCCTCGGAGGCCCCCGGCCCCAACCGGTGGAAGAGGCACGCCTCTCCCTAGGGAATTAGACTCCCTCGGTCGGCAGCCGAAAGTACCCCCAAACGTGA
>NMRB01000967.1:153088-204392 GCA_002633025.1 Notospermus geniculatus | reverse complement strand
TGAACGAGATGTTTATAAGTTAAACAAGACATTTACAAGACATTTAGATTTACTGTTTTCTAAATGCAGTGTTTAGGTCATCTGTTCATTTCTAATGGAAAACTAATCGCGTTTAGATGTTTAAAAAGTGTTGCATATTCCCGTTTAGTTTCGTGTTTAGACTTTAGATTTACAGTACAACAAATGATATATTTCGGCATTTTAGGCAACAAGACGTATGTTTCTAGGCGGATAGAACGCCTGTCCTGATGATATGTTCAGTTATATTCACGTAATGTGTTAAGTTGTGTTTTGTTAAACACAAAACTAAACGCTAAACGCGTCACCTGGATTTACAGTGTATATAATATCACTCACGATTTAGATCATCTCTGGGAATTTCCTCTTCTGATACAAAGAGACTGACGATTTCCTTAACCAGATTGGGATAGGAGAGAGTTGACCACGCAGTTAAAGTCTCCAAGGAAGCACTTGGTATAGTCTCTGGAAGTATCAAGCCGCCGTCCGGAAGGAAGCCGGGGGACATCAGAGCTTCTTCGAATGACATACCCCGCAGGGTACCTCTCGTACTTCTATACTTCATGGCCTGCAAGGGAACGCACTGCTTTCAGTCAACGATAATAGGTTCTGCTACTGTCAAACCTCTTTACAACGTACATTTGTACCAAGGAAAAGTCTTTTCTGGTCTCTCCAACTGAAAAGTGCCTGAGGAAGACCCCGGTTGGGGTCGAAAATTTGCGAGATTCTGGAAGTTGACTTCGTGATATTCACCAAGGAAAATGGTATACATGTACATGTACATGTACTCTCTATCCAAAGTATGTTGTAACTAGGGTTTTATTCAATAAACTGCAACGCGCCAGCATGGCGCGATCGTGTGGCAGATGGCTAATTAATTTGTTGGCTATTCAAGCGTTGTGGAGCAGACACAGAATGATGGTACAGACATAGGCCATAACGCGGTACATACGTACCTCTGAGTTCCAGTTAGCTTTTGCGATTATTCTATCGTCCACTTGTTGAAATCTCTGGCGTTATCAGACGATCACACGAGGTGCAGACAAAGCATTTGTTGAAATGTAGATCTCAGTAGAGAGATTCAACACCAATCAAATAGGCGATCATGAAATTAGGCCTCCCGTATGGCTATTGTGGTATGATATGAGGTCACGGCTCACATGCCCCAGCACAGTGTTAAAGGCCTATGCCTAGGCCTATGGTAATGTTTGCTGTTTTGATATCTGGCCTATTTTCGTTTTTCGCTGCGAGTATAATTATGGATCTGGGACGTCGGCGTACTGAATCAAGCGCACAATGAAAGGAAAATCTCAATGCGGTAGGTACGGGTGTTTTTGAAGTTGACTGTCCCAACGCTCCTCAACTCGTCATTCAGTCAAAGATAAGGTAGAATGTCGAATAAAATATGAAATAAATATCAGATGATATAAGAAAGCATGGTATAAAAAAGATATGAAATAGGATATAATGAGAAATATAAAACAAAATTACAAAAAAGTATGAAATAAAATATCAATAAAATGTAAAAATTTGAATAAAATAAAAAATACACTATAAAATGAAGTAAAAATCTGTTTGCGAAAAACATAAAATGCGGCATTCGATTCATGTACAATAAAATATAAAATATAATGTAAAATAGTATAAATTACAAAATAAAATATGAAATAAAATGTCAACTAAAATATTAATAAATATAAAATAGTATACAAAAATAAAAAATATGCAAAATTAATGTGAAATAAAATGTCAAATGAAGTATTAAACAGATATTAATAGATAAAATATAAAACAAAACTTAAATAAATTACAAAAATAAAATAAACAAATAAAATTAAATTAAAAAAATATAAAAAATATAAATAAAATATGAAATACGAAACAAAATATTAAAAAATATATCAAAAAAGCAAATGATATAAAAGCAGAGGTCGTCCTCCACTATTATTTAAGTGCCTGCCTGAAGAAGACCCCGGTTGGGGTCGAAGATTTGCAAAAAAACGCTGGAGGACGACCTCTGCTTTTATATCATATTTTGTGTGTCGCCTAATAGTACATGTATATGAAATAAGACATACATGTAGAATCAAAAAAATATATAAAATTAAATGAAGTGTTACTAGAACATGTTGGGATTGTGCTCACAGCACGCCACAAGATGGTGGACCTCCCTGCAAGTTCTTCATAGAGGCGTTGTAAATTTGCTTATATCACATTCACAAAACATACCCAAAACATTTATGAACTACATGTATATAGGTTTTTAATTTAAGCCGCACGTTATTTGTAACAAGAAATGTTTTTACTTTTTTCTAATTTAGTTTGTAAATCAGGGCCGGATAATGCTAGTGCCTAGGCCCTGATTACCTATTCTCTGTATCTATCATTTGGTAATTAATAAACATCTTACAAACAAATGTTTTTAAAAACATAGGGCGGTGGTGTTTGAACTTCCTGATTGATTTGCTATTTTGGGACGCACGCATCCTGGGCGTATCTGGCGATGAGTTCTGGCGTGCCCTGCTTGACGCATAACTTCCGGAAGCACTTAAATTTTCGAAAAAATCGCAATAATATAGGTGGGGAGAGAAAACGGAAACCTTTTAAAGTAAAAATAGGCCCAAAACTACTGAATATTCGGATTGCAAGTTTTGGTAATTGCCATTGTTAGGCAGGGATAGTATTGACGACTTGAATCAGTCAAGCCGGACATGCGCAGTAAGTTGGTTTTATGACTCTCTTTTCACATATTTTGATGACGCTTCGCATATTTTGATGACGTTTTTCACAAATTTCGGTCGAAAATTTTTCATAGCTAGAACAGTAGGGCATAATAGTATATACTTCATTTATTGATGTACAACCTTCGGACGCCCTAAAAATGGAACAGGCATTAGTCAAATCAAATTTTGTAAAATTTTGAAAAATAAACCCCGTATCCTTTTAAACATCTCGCTCGCTCTCCATCCTTCGAGTGCTCTGTTCCGGACATACATATTATATTCTTACAGAGCAAACCATTAGGCATTCCGTTAAGATATTATCATAGTCAGAAGTGCACTTGGTGAAACATTATAATGACAACCAGATTAATATGTACCAATCATTACCTTGGTTTTTTTATTCAATTAGCTGAATTTGGACCAATCCGCTGCTTGCTTTTTAACCCAGAAATTCCCAGCACGCCGTATTTTTTTCACGCTTCGGTAGGCGTTGCTAGGCCTGACGATGTGCCCAGTCTCAGTCAAGTGAGGCTCGCGTGCAGTTCAGGAGTTGGTATTAAGGATGGCTGGGAAAGCCGTAACTTCGCTTCTTGTGGTCATCTGTGTCATTCTTTTTCTTGGCTGTGCAGCCCTGGGAATACTCTACGCGTTAGAAGTCACCGCAAAGGGGGCATGCAAGACGTCACGATGTCTTGAAGATGCCAGTCGAATCTCAGAAAATGTGGACACATCGGTAAACCCCTGTGATAACTTCTACAAATTCGCCTGTGGTAATTTCCCAAAGGAAAAGCAGAGCGCATTCAAAGCAACAGCTGAAGAGGCTTTAGGAGACATTCGTCGACTCCTTGAAGAACCGGTGAAAGACAACAGTAGAAGTTCGGCCGAGAGAAAGCTGAAGGAGTATTATACTTCTTGTTTGGAGTCTGACGTCTCGGAGAAAAAGAAAATGGAAGAGCTGAGAAAGGTCTTGAAAAAGATTGGTGGTTTTAACAAGGACACGCCGGCGGAAAAAATAAGTAAGTTATACACACTCAGGCAGTTCCCTTTCAATTTCCTACAGACAAAGAGCCAACATTCGACTGAGGCACTTTGGCATTCCATATTAGGAGATGACCAAGATTCGACCTCGTTCTCTCTGCAACTCAGACAAAAAAAATGAGATTGAAGATGTTTTGATTTCAGGTGAGGTATTCGTGGTATTATAATCAGACGATAAACGAATGCATTCGACATGTTAAAAATATATTCAGTCGATATTAATTTGATGATATCAAAGTTTAGGTAGGCGAGAGCTGGAGATTTTTAGATGAACATTGGCAGCGACAAAAAAGACAAAAAAGCCTCACGGCAATAATGTTCGCTGGTGTTAGGCCCAGGGGCGTTGTGAATATCAGTCAGCGCCACCATCGATGGCCTGACGAACCACTCTTGCATAAAGCGGCACATGTTTATTATCGTGACCTAGTTCATACATAGGCCCTACACACACACGATCAATGTGAACCGTGCACGTCAGTGCTCGCGAGTAGGCCCCTACACACCGATCAGGACCCCTCGACAAGACTGTTATTCGAATCTAATATTTTGAATGATCATAGTTCAATTAGGGTTGGAAAATGTTGCTACACATAAAAGAATGAGTTGAAGTATGGTACCTTTCCTGATGAAGTTTTAGTAATGCTATCACAGCGTGTCGAACTTCTGAAGTGATGAAAAGAATGGCGACATCTCAGAAGCATGTGGTTCAGTATGACCAATCAGAAGGCGTCCTCAAAAATAACCTCGAAAATTTCTCAACAAATCGTACCAAAAAACTCGAAATCCCTGAAAAAACCCAAATTTCTTTATTCGGGACGCGATTTGACCCCAAATGATTTGAATATGCATCAATAGTCAACAGATTACGTGAGTGGAAAAGGACGAAAAGTCCGGGATAAGATTGAACAGTGCTAAAGTGTGATGATTATCGTGGTGAGAATGCCTGAAGGCCAGCACGTACAACTCCGATACGGACCTGAGTTTTTCGGTGTATTCCGGTCTTCTTATGAACCGTGTGCTATGCAGCCTCCAAGTGTAGGCCTACAGTTGGTGTCTTGTGTGCCGACAGTCACACTTACGGACCCGCGAGTTGGTGTCCAGTGTGTTACCTGCACCTTTAGAGACCGAAGTTGGCGTCCTTCGTGCTACAGGCACAGCTACGGACCCGAGTTGGCGTCAGTTTCAGACCTAAGTTTGTGCTACAGGCAAGAAGTGGTGAAACTTTCTGCAAAATTCACATGTAGGCCTACAGTACGATTCTGCCGAATCTGAACCATTGGGTGTGTGAATCAAACCTCGATTATTTAAACATGACTTGTATAACTTCACGAGATGCACGTCGATAAAATCAAATCACGACCCATATTAAGTTACAAACATTCAATTACTTAAAAATGTACATTATCTCGAATAGATGTTCCTTGATATAATTTTTTCCCCGTCATATTATTAGATGATAACCTATGACCATAAGCATGTTGTGTCAGTCGCTGCATAAACTTGCATGCGGAATATGACACCGTGAAGTAAAAGGATATACTGTAGTTCTACATCTAAAAGGTCACTCATCACTCTTAAAGCTCAGGCCACTGGCGGTAACTCCGTAGAGGAGCATACTCTGCCTCCTGATTTAAGTTTATTTCAATGAAATCGCCACAGGTGGGGAAAGCGATGTTCAACCCATTAGGCCATATCACCGGTTTCCCTTACCATGGATTGCTCTGGTTCATTAACCCCCTAATATCACACCGACAATGGCAGCCTATTCTTTCATCCTACAGGTTTAGATGATTTCAGCGCCACATATTTTCAATTCGACGATTCGGTGGAGTACTTTACAAGTTCCCTATCCACAATCTTTGCCTTGACGTTGAATGTGAAGATGGAAACGGTTGGAAAAAACGATGATTTGAAATCTTACGCAAAGGTTCGTAAACTGTGCCACAACGGAGATTATGGACTCGAGTGCGAAATTTGACCAGGCCTATGTTGTAACCACAGCTGTCATGGTGACGGCGTCACCTCAAGCTACCGCAGCAAGGGAAGCAAGCAAAATCTTACAAGGGCACAAATGTATGATGTGCCGTGACACATATTTCAGTCTGGCTGTGGATGCTACCAAAAGGCCTTTCTTGATTCACAGCTCTCACAGACAGTAACCCCACTTCGGGCAGTGGGGGGGGGGGGCATGGTTGATTGACGTAACATCGACGCTGCACACTAAAGAATAGTTACATGTACATGTAATGGTGCAAAAAGAGCTCTTACTTCGATTGAACGTGTTCCCACTGCTGATTACACAAACGACTCTTCTTTACCACAGAAGGGCTAACCTATCACAAAATTTCTCGTGGGATTAACATGAATCACATGAAGGCCTATAAGATTTTTTAAATTTCCAGTTAGGTTCCGTCCTAACGGACGCCTGCAAACCGGATCAGCAACAAAACGATGAGAACGACACTGTCGACGCCTTACGGGACGATGCCATCAAGAAGGCGGCTACGGAGATGGCCAAGTGTATGGATAAGGATGCAAAACAACCAGATAAATTTGCTGAAGACGCTCTGGAAGTTCATAATATTTTATTCAACTGTAAAGTGCGTATTGAAGTCGACAGAATCCTAATGCATTAGTGTTAGTGTTGGTGCTGGCGTTGGTGTTGGTGTTCTATGTCAACGATAAACAGGTCGGCTCTCAAACCAATCAAATCTCAATATGAATTAGTCAATATGAATTGAAAAAAAGTTATAAAATTGAAAAAATTTAATAACATGTCACGGTTCCTCCCCTCTCTTCAGATGGATGACGTCACAGACAACATTAAGAATTTCACAACAAAACGGTTGTCTTGGGATGACTTAGTTGCTCTATTTCCGTGGCTCAAAATTAAGGAAAAGGGGAAAGGGGTAAGGACTTCGGCGTTATGTGCAGTTAGTGATGCCCTAGAATCAGAGGAGTATGTTGGTTGATACTATAGCTGTGTTGAGTTGATTGGCCGGTATTATTATCTTTCGAGTTTTCTGTTGCAGTATAGAGTTTTCGCAAAGCCCCCGAAACGTCAACGTGAACGCCAATCCCATTGTTCGATGCCACGAAGACAACAGCGAACAATAGGATAGACGTTCGCGTCGGCGTTTCGGGAGTTTTGCGAAAACTCTCCAGTGATGTAAACCTCACGCAACTTGCACTGATGGCCACAAAGATCACGTAACAAAGGAAACTCTTTACAACATCACGGCTGTACCAAACGACCAGTCCATTAACAATGTTGATCATTCTTCAGATTCAGTGGTTCCGCATCTTTGATAATCCGTTCAGGGAGTGGCACCACAAGAAGTTTGAGATCGCAAGAGAAGCCCTCATAACGATGAAGAGACTGGATGAAATATACAACAAGATAGAACCTAAGTTAGTCACCCATTTATCCGCGATAAGTTAACTACATTGACGTTTTCATTGTTGGCCTACCCTGGAGAACTGCATGGTTGCTGATGGAACACTATCAAACCTTTCTACAATGGATAGAACCCTATAGAACATTCCTAGATATAACCCTATAGAACCTTCCTATAATGGATAGAACCCTATAGAACCTTCCCATAATGGATAGAACCCTATAGAACATTCCTAGATATAACCCTATAGAACCTTCCTATAATGGATAGAACCCTATAGAACCTTCCTATAATGGATAGAACCCTATAGAACATTCCTAGATATAACCCTATAGAAGCTTCCTATAATGGATAGAACCCTATAGAACCTCCCTATAATGGATAGGACATTATAGAACCTTCTCATAATGGGTAAAACCCTATTAAACCTGTGTACAATGGATAGAACCCTACTAAATCGCACGCCGATATGTTGGTGAGAGAAGTATAGGCCTAGTCTCAGTTCATTCGGTCTCACTCTCTAGTTTTGCATAATCGTCATGGCTAAGAAGTACATGTACATGTACATGTTCGTTTATTTCCAGAAAATTCCGGAACTACCTAATCTACACTTTTCTTAGTCAAAAGAACCGTGGTATGCCAAAATGCATCAGCGATGCTGCAAATATTGGTCGTAGTTTCTTAAGTAAGTGACAATATAATGAACTGAGTTGGAGCATGTTGCACTCATGAAGAAAAGACGACGGTAGTGTCCAGATTGCGATGGCATTCAGTGAAAACCAAATTTATAAAAGATATTGGTTCAGCATTCACCAAGCATTATAATGTTGTCAGAGGTAAAATGTATTTCACTGGTGAGTAGTGTGCAGCTCGGCAACCGTCTGCTTTCAGATACACCAAAGAAGGAGTCGAAATGGAGAGTGTGTGTCGACAAAGTGAACACGGCGTTCCCATTGGGCGTCATCGCATTGTTGGAGATGAAGACGAAGAGCCCCATGAGCACAGACGAGAAGGTATTAAAATATAAACCTTACACCGATCAAAATATAAACCTTAGGCCTACACCGATCAAAATATAAACCTTACACCGATCAGTGTCAGATTCGGCTGATCGGCCAACTCTGTTCGTTCTCCCTTTCCCATTTTCATTGGTGAGAGGATATGGCAGGATCAGTTGGAGAGCATTTGAAAGTTTGGGAGGTTGAGATCAGCAACTTATCACGGATCCTTATACGTATACGTATACGGATAGAATTCTGTACAACGAGGACAAATTTTGTGTACATTTCGATCCGTATGTACATGTACGTATAATGATCCGTGATAAGTCGCTGATCTCAACCTCGCTAGTGTCTCTGGGGATCGCACGGATTCTACCGGTAAGTAATCAATACAGAGTTTTCGCAAAGACCCCGAAATGCCAACGCGAACGTCTATCCTTTTGTTCGGTGCTTTCTTCATGGCATCGAACAATGGGTTTGGCGTTCGCGTTGGCGTTTCGGGGCCTTTGCGAAAACTCCCTAATAAAAAGTACTTACTCGTATTCCTTTAGTTGCTGCTGATGATCGATGAGATCAAGGAGGCGGTGGTCGAACGGACTGAAGACCTGTCGTGGCTTGACGATAGAACAAAAAGCAAGATAGAAAGAAAGGTAAGTTACGGCCTGTTCGGTTTGAAGTTCAAACACACTGAAAGGGTCTTTCCGTCATTCTTCGGTAGAAATCTGGCACAGTTTCGAGCTCTAAGTTGAGAATGTGGGAACGAGAGGGTTCGAGCTATGCACATTTAATTCATTTGTTGAGATTCCTTTTCCTAATAATCGTATTTCTACGTTTTCAGGTCAAAGATAAAGTCGTGATGATAGCAGGACCAGAAGAAATGACGGGCAAGTCATCCGTAGACGACTTCTTTTTATCTGTAATTGTCTTAAAAACACTTTCTTTTCGTAAATGCTGTGGTTTCCTCGTGACCTGAAAGTCAAGGCACCAATGTATGAAAGCCCAGAATGCTCATTCAAAATTCAAAATTCAATATTGAATTTTGAAGTGAGAAAATTGCCACTTCAAAATTCAGAATTCAATATTGAATTTTGAAGTGAACAAATAGCGCCACTTCAAAATTCAAAATTGAATTTTGAATGAGCATTCTGGGCTTTCGTACCGATGTTTCCGCTGCCGCCGGTTCAAGTGAGACGACAGAGGTTTCCTAAGATTTGTTTCTTTTTCAGTTGCGTATCGATAAAGCAATGCCATTTTTGGTGAACGACAACGCCGCCCAGGTTTTCCGAAACAAGATGAAAGCTAAAGTAATCGCCTCGCCAGAACTAAACCACTATGTGTACATCGCGTAAGGAACATTTATCAATCGATCAGCAGCGTTGGTTGCCTTATTCCATATACCCCACAGTACAGTCTACTCTTTCTTGTCCGTTTGCCAACTTCATTATCCCTGATTTTTTTGCAGCACAACTGAAGACGTGTTCGTAAACGCGCTGAACTTGCTATCGAAGGGTGGTATAGGTACGCTTTCATGCAGGTGTCCAAAGGAGTCTTGTTCTCCGAAAGAATACTAGTTTTGACGATACAAATGTAGATATCATAGGTTTCATTATTTCACTAAGTGTTCCCTTGGGTCATATGAATAAAGACTAGCAAATGCTTTTACTTCAGATTTGTACAGCATTGCCTAGTACATTTGTATTGCAAAATTCAAGTAAAAGCATTTACTAGTCTTTATTCATATGACCCATTATCTTGCCTCATACATATAGGCTACTTTCACGACTCACCTTTTTGTGGTTACCGTCTCCGTTCTCCAGTATGTACGATGGGCCCAACTTGCCAAGGCTCCTGACGACTCTCGTATACTCTAGTGCTGAGACCTGGTATACCCACGCTGGGGAATCAGTGCTGCGCGCTACCGTGCGATGGCCGTTTTCCGAGTCCGGGTTTTGCAAACCTCCGTGTCAAAATGGCCGACTCGGAAGAAAACGAACAGGACCGGCTACAAAAATCTGAAACTGGAGACAGAAATGTCATCGAATCCGAGTAAGTAAGACGTACAGTCGGATCTCAGTGGTTTACTGCAGCTCTGTGAGAAATTTGGTGTTGTAACTCATTTTCGTTAACGAGTTTGAGCTGTAAAACCGGCGGGGTGTCATGCTCATTGCTGTTGGCACCGGCGTCCCCCGTAGGTCTCGTCGAGACCACAGTCTTATCAAGCAAGAACTCTTGTACCACGTGTACCGTAGGCCTACAACAGGCTGTAGACTTGTTACTGTTGTGTAACACGCGTAGGCTGCATCATATCATGATAGGCTATGTAGCTATGGGCCAGGTAGGCCTACACGTCATGATGACGACACGGGGATCACCGGTGCCAACAGCAATGAGCATGACACCCCGCCGGTTTTACAGCTCAAACTCGTTAACGAAAATGAGTTACAACACCAAATTTCTCACAGAGCTGCAGTAAACCACTGAGATCCGACTGTACGTCTTACTTACTCAGATTCGATGACATTTCTGTCTCCAGTTTCAGATTTTTGTAGCCGGTCCTGTTCATTTTCTTCCGAGTCGGCCATTTTGACACGGAGGTTTGCAAAACCCGGACTCGGAAAACGGCCATCGCACGGTAGCGCGCAGCACTGATTCCCCAGCGTGATACCTGGGATAACAGGCTTCCAGCGCACACAATCCTTCAGGCTGCAATGGCATACGTATTTTATGGGCCTCGGTCACGAAGTCTCTCCTTATCTGAAAGGGGTAGCTCCATGTGTGTGCATACACAATTCAAGACTGACCTTCAGAAGCGCGATCGCTGTAGGGTATTAATCTACATACAATAGTTTTGTCATTCCAGTCCTGTATTGGCCCATCCTTCAGCTGCCATACTACAGTCGTAATTCCCAGGAGTAAGTATAGATGTCTAACGAACCCGTAGTATAATCAACATTAGAGAGGATTAGCACCTTTCCGACTCAGACTCCGACTTCAACTACGAGAACGAATTGCAGTCCGCTGTGGACATCCTTGATAAAAACGAGTTGGTAGACGTTTTCAATTCATCAAACACCATATATTGAAGGCAGAACAATTTGGCCTTATAAATCGGAAATAATGATAAATTATGAATATTGAACTCGTAATCCTAGTCGTTACGACTTGAAATACGACTATATTTGCGATTTAGGTGCACTTCCGATTACGAGTCAAAATTATTCTGCCACAAAGTCAAGGCATTTTACGATTTGCAAAATGTCTATCAAATCGTTTTTATCAAGGATGTCCACAGCGGACTGCAATTCGTCCTCGTAGTTGTAGTCGGAGTCGGAGTCGGAAAGGTGCTAATCCTGTCTATTATCATAATGTATGATTACGAAAGTGGTTGGTCCTCCCCTTGAAAGAATTGCACGAACACTAGAAGCAAAGGGTGAGGGGAAAACGCATCCTCCCACAGCAGGGGTTTTTCCACGCTCCTCTTCATCCACTCACACTTTGTGTGCGAGTGTATGAAGAGGAACGAGACCAAAGCCCTGCTGTGGGAGGATGGGAAAACGCCAAACTTGCTGTTTTGTGGACATTTTAGTATTTTGGCCAAATGTACTTATCTGATTACAGATATCTCCAGTATGGTGCAATAGGATCTATTATCGGCAGCGGTATTGGCCGAGATTTTGACAGCGCAGGTGAGACATGTTCTCAAGTTTTCCGCCACTTGCGTTGCCAGTTAGGATTCACTCGAACCAGCATCCACAGGTGTCTGCGGTGTAGCACTAAAAAGTGGCAGTAGCACACACCTCGGTCGTGGTAGAGTTCGTACGGGGGGCGTAGAATGAGCAGGGTGACCTTCTGCCTGACTTTCTGGGGTCGGAATATCATTTCCGATCGATTTCATTTCAATTCCAATAAGCGTTTCTTTCCTTTATTTTCATAAAGGTAAATTTAAAATATGGGCCGATAAGAGTGATATACCTCAAATAAGAGATGCCGATAAATGCGTCCAAGATCACTACATGGGGATCAAGTACCCAGGATGGGAGGTACGAAATCTGTTTGATATCATCTTTTTCCGCTCAGCGAGATTCCAGGACTTGACCACAGGGTCAAGAACAGTGTGGTCCGTACCTGCCAGCCAGTGTGACATTACAATAAATTGTAATGTGCTTTTCACGCGCAGAGACAAAGCGGTTGCGAAGTTCATAGGCCTACCCTCACAGGTGACGCCACGAATGCAACCAGTGGTTGCCATTATGATCGAGTTGATACTGTGTGATCCTTTCTGTGATTTCGACACATGGTGAATTGGAATAACTCTATTTTCTTTAGCCCCTTACCAATCAGAGGGCCAATCTCTCTGCCCAGGGAATACCCGACGTCCTAGGACTTATCTGGTCAATGGAGGTAGGTGTGTTTCACCAAACAAATTAATTTGAAAAGTAACCGAGTTCAGGGGCCAACATTCCGTAGGCCTAGCTATGCACACCACCATATCGTTGAAATATTAAAGGTATACTTCCTTTTTTTCCTAAAGGCTTACGAAAAACACATATCCGACCGGGGGAAGGAGGATAAGAAACTTCCCGGTCTACCTTACTCTCAGGAGCAGCTCTTCCATATTGCAAGCGCACAGGTAAGATGCTCCTTTTTTCTCAAGAAGAGCCATTTTAAAGGAGAGCTTTTCTAAAGAAAATGTTCTTTTTGTTGCAATTATTATAAGAGGTCACCTATTAGAGCATTTGGGAATGAATAAAGCCATAATGGTATGAATCATACCTTGTTTTTCCCTTGAGAGATGAGGCGACTAGTGAGAATTTTTTTGGTTGGGCACTGTCAAGTTCCTCCTGTTAATCGGCATGTTTTGATGTACGGTAGTGGGGACGGAGGCAAAAAAATTGAAGGGCTTACTCGGCACCCTTTTTATATTTTTCGTCTCAGTCAAGTTCTCACTTCCAGCACTGCCAGGCTTGTTTTGCCTAAACTGAACTTTTCTCAATGACAGTAGGCCGGGTTTAGTAAGAGATATACGGTATACGGACACGCGGGCGAACAATGGACTAAAGGGTTCATGACGATGAAACTTTTGTTCGCCTGAGTGTCCGTATACCGAAAACCTCTACCGGTATGTAAACCCGGCCGTAGACCAACGCTACTTGTTTCTCCAAAGACACTCAAACATTTTAGAAGGCAAACATGACCAACATTTGCTTCACCATTCCTTTTCAGATGTGGTGTAACAGTGGCTTGAGTAAGGCGGAAGTTAACGATAGAGTGAGGCAAGTTTATGATTTACCGTAAATGAATACTATCCTCATAAGGTCAAGTGGAAACTCTACTTGTTGTAATGAGTTTCTAAGTGCTTCGCGATATCATTACCCCACCTTCCAGAAACCTTTTTGGTCAGCTCATTCAAAGCAACACTGTGTTGATAATTCTAGACCAGCTGAGACTGTATAGCGTTTTTCAGATAGATCTGGTCAAAGGTACTTGGCTGACCTCTTGTCACTAAACTGTAATGGTGTGATCAAAATAAGAATGTAGCACAACCTTGGCAGCCAGTGACATGGCTGACTGTCTTTTTAGCTGACACCGTGAAAGAGCTATTGATTACTCCAACCCTACGGATAATCTAGTGTTGTGCAACACCACTATCTTTCGGTAAATGTGATCTGGTCACATTCATTTGGCCACAGCGATACGAAAAACACTACATAGCACAATTATGGTGTAGATTCGAACCTGCGGCTGCACTGGTCACCACTGTGGCCTGTTTCAAAGCAAAAGGGTTTTTTAAAATCAAGTTTTCTGTTTTTACAGGGTATTGGGCTCCACAGCATTAAATCCCTTCTTTGCAGACGCCTTCAACTGTCCAGCCGGTTCTCCAATGAACGCTAAGAACAAATGTGAACTGTGGTGATCGGACTGTTACCAGAATCTCATCGTGACTGTTCAAATAGACGATATCACTCCAAAAGAGTGCAGCACCTGATGGGGTAGCGTGCATGACGTCCTGCACGTCATTTCATGATGTCTGGACATGAGACGAAAAAAATCAAATTGTTTCACGACGTCATGATTGCAACCGATTTTTTTCGAGTCGCGTCATGGCATTCAGAAATGACGTGCAGGACGTCATGGCGCTGCCCCGTCAGGTGCTGCACTCTTTTGGAGTGATAGGGTCTATTCATCAAATATAACATTATATTCATACCAGTAATCTTAAGCTATAGACGGTTTTTTTTCATACTCAGCTTGCAAATAGTTAAATCACATACAAGCAACGAACTCAATCAATCCAGCTACATGTATATAATCATCACCTCATCTTATTCAGGGTAAATTAGACATCAGTTGTAAGATTTGTACTGAAATGTTGAATAAAATCTTCATTGGAACACATGAGAAAGCCATCGTGCCCTTCACTTTTTCAACTTGAAAATCTCTCCAAAAGTAAGAAAGGAATGGAATTTATGCCCCAAGCTTCTTTAGGAATCAAAACCGACTGCTGTAGAACCTAGCCCCCTGGTACAGANCTACATGTACAGACTACGGGGGTAAGCAATACGGGAGTCTGGCCTTAATCCTGTGACGAACAACATGGGGCTGGATGAATGATCATGAGGACTTCATCATTTATGGAACTGGAAGCAATCTTGACTCCAGAGGGCAATGATTAAAATGGATACCAGTATGCAAGATGACTGGTCTCATCTCCGATCCCTATGTCTGAAGCACAGCTAGAGCATAGAGAACCAGTCAATCTGCAGTTCCCCTGTCCTGCCTATAAGGTTTGTGATAAAATAACAGGCCGAGGTACAGATTAGCGAAAACGTATTTCTGTAATGAAATAAATATTCAATAAGGAATAATCTTTGTATACATAAAAATACCAAATGTCCTTTTTACACAACAGAGACCTATTCTTACAAAGAAATCTACGTCGTTACCAATCACACTATTTATAGCGTACATTGTACATAAATTCTGGGATCTATTCCCCAAACTGGCAATAGGAGTTGTGGCTCCGAAACGTGCCTGGTTGCCTGTTCCATCCCTACTTCATTAGCATGGTAAAAGGATAGAAACCAGTCAAAAAAGGACGGGACACCAGTCACTTTCCGGATACAAAAGTCATACGGAGAGTTTGTCAATAGAATTCTACAAGACTATGTGTTCCAAAATGGCTCCTCATTTGTTTTTTCAACACCTCTAGGCCTGAGCTGCCAATTTAACCACTTCTGACTCTGCTAGCCACCACAGGCCGACCCAGGGTTTCGTAGAAGGGGTGAGGGGCAACTACTATTATTGCATTATAAGGAGGTGATGCCCACTCTGAAAACCCTCAAAATCAAAGTAAAAACATACTTTTCCGGCATGAGGGAATGCACACAACTTGTGCCCCTGAATCTGCCATTGGCTACCTCTGAACGTGGTTTTCATAAAATTTCATTACCAAGTACCGGTACTAAGATAAGGGTGTCTGTATGTTCAGCAAACTTCATTATTTTTGGCAAGAAGAATCGCAAAGGAACCATCTGGAACAAGCACCATTATAAACGCGACTTTATACATTTTATATAAAATGTGTTATGACCTTGGATGAATTGCTGGTAATTAAGAGTAAAAAAAGACAAATACTAGCTTACTGATCATGCTGATGGTAAAGAAATGTGACCCGCTCCAGCAAAAGCAGGGGCATGTCGCAGGTAATCATCACTGGCCATCAATTTACTCAAATAGTATCACTGCTGTCCACTACTATTGTCAACCTGCAGAGAAAAACATTTCAGCCATTGTGTTGTAAGACTATTAACCCTTTCCCCGGTTGCGACACATGTGCCTACTTTTGCTAGAGCGGGTCACAAATGTCAGTCTCCAAAGTCTGGAATCAAATCTGCAAAATGTTAGACCATCTTGCCTTACATATCACTTGACTTACTGATTCAACGTGTGCTATGATTTTGTTGACAGAGTAATTGAATTTGACCTGTGCTGGCCTAGTTCTATGAAGCAGGAGTCGCACACACGGACAGGCTTCTTGGAAGATGCGATCGGTGCCAATCTCGACGAACACTCGTTACAATATATGTGGCCACAGTTACGACAATGATGCTGAAAAAGAATAGAAATACTTGAGGAAAAGGCAAAAGCAGTGAGATTTAGGTCACCTACGTGACGAATGCCGATCCGATATTTGTTGACATCACAAGCTAACAAAGCATGTTAAACGTGCCAATGCTGAGAGTGAGGTATTCACCAAAATAGAGCAGAACTCCAACCCCTTAGGCTGCAATCACATAGAACTACATGCTACATGTACACGCCTGTTAACAAAGGCTTCACAAAGGGTTCACGCCTGTGAAGCCTTTGTTAACAGACGTGTACATGTAGCGTGTAGTTCTATGTGATTGCAGCCTTAGTGGACACCACTTCCAAGGAGGACCCCTGAGTGAAGAACAAGAAAAATTTGATCCTAACTTGATCACTGCTATTCATTTTAACCTCAGTAATCAGGACACCTCTCAACTTACCCTCCTGACTGTCACAGAGAAAGCTTTATCACATGCAAGGCAGTTCGTGGCCTCTTTATCATCCAACCACACACGACTCGTCGTTTTTGCCGACTGCATCTGCAGCGTTTGGTTTTCACGGCCGAGTTCTTGAAGGGCGGCCAACGAGTCGTCCAGTCGTCGTCTCATCTCTGCTGCCTTCTCTCTCAACTTTTCACTCTCGGTTTCGCTCGCTAGACATCTTTCTAACAGCACACGCCTTTCATCGTTGTTGTTGTCGAGTTTGGCTTCAAGTTCTGAGGAAGATAGGTGACACATGATCATGATTTTAGTTTATCAATTAATACCGGTAGGTAAACTCAAGTCTCTTCATATCATACATGTACCGGTAATTTCTCCTGTTCACAAATGTCTCATCAAAAACACGTCACACACGTTTGTTCCATATACCGGTACCTTTGGTGAATGGCACTTATGTACTTGAACTTGGAAATCCATCAAACCGCAAACACGAATGTTATACCACTGGTGGTAAGTTGACCAGCTGAGTTTGCACCATGCAAAGGGATTATACTACGTTTCCAATTCAATGCCCAGCAGACCAATTCATGGTTCATTGACAACCCACTTATCATGATCGTTACGGTCTTGTCAGTTACCCGAGGTCAGTTCAGTGCGATTCGCCAAAGGTATATGGAACAAACTATAACGCGATTAATGTTGACCACAGAACCACAGACAAATCTGCAACAAACATGACGTCGCACCAAAGACCCAGACTCTCCTATACTTACCTAGTTTCTGACCCACAGCCTCATCTATCTGTTGATCCTTCTGTTTTATCAGTTGGTTAGCGTTGTTAAGATCTCCACGGATGGTGGTCAGGTTCTCATTCAGGGCCGAGATCTGCATCTCCAGTTTGGCATGTGTTTCATCGAGGTCTTTCTCCAGAGATTCTCTGAGGTTCATCTCTGTTGTCTGTGGAGTAGAACGAGATTATATATTAAAGATAATATATCACGGGTATTTTCGCGGGCCACGAAAATCATTGTTTATTTACATTTTGTTTGTTTGTGTCCAGTCGTTCTTCGTCTTATGAGTAATTTGTTGGTGGCATGCCCCTCTAGAAATTCTTTTGATAGTGAAAGTATTCAATTTGGTGGGTTGGCATGTCCCAAAAGTCCAAAATAACATAATGTAAACATCATTGTTTACAAACATTGAATGTAAACAATGAAGTCGTGATACATTATCTTTAAGTACATGTAAGTACGCACGTGATGAAAATAGTAAGGAAAGTAGTGCATGTAACAAAACAACATAACACCATCTGGATCAGACGACTGTTTGGCAAAGTGTTCCCTCTCCCTTTAACAATGTTGGTTGTGTGATGGTAGAATCACATACAGTGAGAACAAGGCTATAAACCTTACCAGCTGATTCTGAAGTTTTGAGTTCTCCTCTCGGAGCATTTTCTGTACATTATTGGCCACTTCTCTGGACTCCTCCAGTTCTCTCTGGATCTATAACAGAAAAAAGAGATATCCAATAGAAAGCACAAAGAACGACACACAAAATGATACATTATAAAAGGAAACGTCGCAAATTTTCGACCCCAACCGGGGTCTTCCTCAGGCATTTTCTAGTCCAGCTACCAGAAGTGTAAAGAGTGGGGTGAAAAAAAGAGGTTTTCAAACTATGACCGGTGCACACCTGACCTGATCCACAAAGACCCAACACTTCGGCAATTTTTAACCTCTGGTGTTGGTTTAGAGCAAGCCCATGGGAAACTCCTACACCGATGTTGATTCAAGATTATTCTGCCTCACGCTACCCAAAACATTGGTTTCAGTATATCCCTCCCTCATTCATTATCAGTACCATGTAGTCTCGGTCCAAGTCTAGTCCTATTACCCTCAGTCTCTACCACTGAAGCATACTGGAGTGTGAAGTCAAGTCCTAAAACCTTGCTTACTGTACCTTATCAGATTGAATCTGAAGTCCCTTGATCAAGTTCTGTAGTTCTAACTTTTGATTAATCAGCAACTGCTTGGCATCTCTCTGACTAGATAACTCCTGTACAAAAGCAAATATCACAGGGTTACACTCCGTGAACAAAATCCAGTTAAATATCTTTATAAGAAGCTACAGAAATAACAGAACCGTGCCATATGACTGGGTACAATACAATCACTGCCTTCAATTCCATAACAAGAATTTCCTTGGTTGCTTTGAGCAAAACAAATGTACTGGTATATGTTCTTACCTTTTCATTATCTTTACAAACTTTCTCATGGTTTGATTTTAGGGCATCCATGTCCTTGTGGAGACTTGAAATAACAGACTGGCTCTCCGTCTCTTGTCGCTTCAATTCAATGATCTTGTCTTCAAGAATGACCTAGATACAACATAACAGACCATTTGCACTATGACACTATGGGTATTTCTCACATGAACAAAACTGATATTGTCCTTGGTGTGGATCACCATGAAGTTTGTATTTGCATTTGATTTTTTCCGTCAGGGCCGAAGCCATAGCATTATTGGCCCTGTAAGTACGGAGGAGACCATTTCAAGCTACTCATGTTCCTCACTTGGATGGGGTCTTTTACTTGCCCTTGCAAAGAAACAAGGTCCAAGGCACCACGGCTTACTGTCCCATGTGACGGACATGAAGAGGCGGTCACGAAATCCCACATCGCCCGGGCCGGATGCGAACCGGGAACCTGCCGCTTCCTGAGCGGACGTGATAACCACTCGGCTATCAGTGCACCGTGAAGTTTCACATGTACACCCTGGTGAATTGGCTTCCCATACTGCCTACCTTTTCTTCCTGCAGAGAGTCTCGTTCCCGTCTTACTGACGTCAGTGATGCATCAAGATCTATCAGCTTACTATCCAAGCTTTGCTTGACCTACAGAATAAATACAACGGAAATAAAATACCGGTATGAGAAAAGACAGAAACATGGAAGTGGAATACACTTACATTTTTTGAAAAAACTTTGACTGTGATTGAGAAGTTGAGAAGAAGACTTTTGGAACAAGGCCCCAAATTACCTTACCTCAGTCAGCTGCTGGAGGGAGATATTCAGAGCTACATCATTATCCATAGAGTTTTTCAATTCCAATTCTGTAGCTGCTAACTTGTCCTGAAGTTCCGCAACAGACTGGCGAGAAGCTTTCAGGTCTTTTTCAAGTTGGTTACATCTTTCTGTGGTGTCCTGCAAGGAAAACATGCACAAAAGTGATCATATGGTCAACAATCTTGAGTGAAGATATGCAAGGTGGAACTGCAAAATAGACCGTACAGCCTTATTGTTAAGATCAATACATCACAAGTGTGTAAACTTCAGTGAAGATTCTTAAGTACCGGTACCGTACTTGAGAAAGATATGCAGTCATGAGTTGTGATTTGGTGAAGTTAGATTTTGCCACTGCACATCCATACTTAATAGAAATTCACTCTATAGACAATAGTGGACTATTTCATGAAAGCAGGAGGAAACCATAGGCCCGAGAAAGCCTGCACTATCAAAGAGATGCCCTCCCTATCGTATGAAGAGCAGGTCCAGTTGGGATTGAACCCAGAACCTCAGAGGTGACTGGCAGTGAAGTTTCCATTGTGCCACTCTGGCAACCCAGTCATATACCAAAATACATCTACTGTAGTTATGACTTGCACACATGTAGACATTAACTCACAAAACGGATTTAGTTACAGCTATACAAAAACTAAGCTGTCAAAATAATTAAGAAGATAAAACATAAGCTGTTGAGTGAAATGAACTTAGAATGTTGGAAATGTTAGCAAGGAGGTCTACCCTCCAATGGTAATGGGCAATAATTCCAATAAGAATCGGTGGGAGCATGGTTGCTTGCAGTAATAGATATACACTACATTACAGTGTACTTGATTGTACATAACAGAGCCATTACTTCCAATGACCATATTCCCACTTATCGCAAGAGGAGATACTGTCCTTTACAAATGGAGGGCTGAGGCAGGCCCCAGTAAACAATACTACATCAATGTTCGCCATTCTTTCAAGTACATGTATGGTGATGGCTGCTCCTACCAGCCTTGTAAGTGTGCAGATATGGGTCGAAGGTCGACCATGAAAACTACAGAGATGGTCGTAATAACGGATGCAGAGGTTGGGATAAAGAGGAAATCCAGTGTTGGTTTACCCTGAAATTTTCCTGGAGACGAACAAGTTGGTCTTCATAGTTGAGGCATTGATTACATGTTTTGGCCACCTCCCGCTCCAGGACCTACGGGTGAGAAGTCAGGCGAGACTGAGTGAGGATAACAGAACTAAAAGCAACTGATAACCCCTTCAAACAAGGAAAATTCGTATTTTTCTGTTGATTCAGCATCAGGAGAGTTGACACCATAAATGGTTTGTCATTCACTGCACAGTTTTCAGAGGAGATGCATGCCTGTCATATCTAAACTGTCCTATAGAGTTTGTCTATGGCTCATTGTGATGTCACCATTGACTAGCAGTCCATCATGCTGACTCTCAACAACACAGTTGTTCATTGTGACGTTACTATTGACTAGCAGTCAGTCCATCATGTTGACTCTCAACAACATAGTTGTTCATTGTGATGTCACTATTGACTAGCAGTTCATCATGGTGACTCTCAACAACATAGTTGTTCATTGTGACGTCACCATTGACTAGCAGTCCATCGTGCTGACGCCAATGACATAATGCGCCTCGAGTAGGCCTAGATCACGTCATGGTTGAAGTCACACACTGAATGACAAAGTGCACCACGTTGGTCAATAACATTACATGTAATTTGACATCAATCTGACCGTCAGGAACATAACAATGTAACACTATCACATCTGAAGGGGTTGTCAGTTTAATACGTGCAACGGGAAGCATGCTGTGTATGTTAGATGATAAATGGTGAAATTTGATGGGAGAGTCTAACAGGAACTCCTACCCAAGTTATAAATAGACATTGGGATGGTTCCTCTCAAAGATGTGCAACTGTAGTTTGCTTACAGCATCTCATGACTTACACAAAACCATCCAATGGGAAATGGCAGAATCTCCACTTGTCATCAGTGGGAATGTACTCGTTTGAAGTAACAGCTCTATCATGTACTACCAAGTGCACTCTAGTGTAGAGTGTAGCTGTTATTCCAATCAAGCATACTCCCACTAATTCTTGATGGAGATAGCATCTTGTATCATTTGAGGGTAGTGGAGCATCCCAACAGAAAACAAACATGAAGTCCAACCATGAAGGATTAACACCAAAGCTACAAGACACACACACAACAAATAGTACATGTGGTGCCATTCTCTCAAATCAAAATATTGTGGAGAGAAACAGGAGGGGTCGAATTCACGAAGGGTGTTTTTTAATCAGCGTTTAAATTCATACGAGGTTATTCAGGTTAAAGGCCTAGAAAAGCATTGTTTTGCTGCCTGTACACTGCTTGGTCGGCTGTGTTTACCCGCAAGATAATCAGCTACAGTTAACTTTCCTCTGTATAACTCAGGAGGACAAAAGAAAATTTGAACGCTCAAGAGGCCTTGTTTAGAGTCACTCAACTCTTTTCTTTTGTCCTCCTGGAGATAGACACAGGAAAGTTAACTGTAGTGTAGAGGATTATCTTGCAGGTAAACACCGCCGACCAAGCAGCGTACAGGCAGCAAAACAATGCTTTTCTAGGCCTTTAACCTGAATAACTACACGTATGAATTTAAACGCTAAAGCTAAACACCCTTCCTGAATTCAGCCCAAGGTGTCATTTGTTAGAAAGCATGCTAATATACTAACCCTCCTCTACCTTCAAGAAAACAGATTTGAGCAAAATATGAAAACCAAAATTTTATACACATCATGTATATACTCACCTCAATTTTCTTTTGCATTTCAACCTGACGTCCTTCCTTTTGTTCAAGCTGTTCCTCCAGTTCTCTCTCCTTCTTGACACTGGCCTCAAGCTGTGAAGGTAATTGGAAAGAAATGACTTGCAATACCCGAATTTGGACTGGGCAACTTCAACTGTTCAACTTTCTAGTGACAGACTAGTTGTATCCAGTTTCGTTCAATCGCGGCGATGTACATGGGCCAGTGACTAATCTGTGCCAGTTTTCTGAATGAAATAGAGTCTCAACGCCCTGGGCCCACATTCATAAAACCTTGCTAGCTCAGTTGGTTGCTAGTTGTGTACATTGGCCTGTACAAACTAGGCACTTCAGCAGGCAACTAAGCCTAGCAAGGTTTTATGAATATGGGCCCTGGATGCTACCCGAGTTTCTTCCAGTCGCTGGGTCAATGTGCGCTGTCAGGACATAATGCCTGATTAGATGCTCCTAGTTTTTCCGCGTTGCTGAATTTCCATTGTGCGCGCAGCGCATACATCGCCAACGACCGATCGGATCAGTTGCTTCCAGCCGAAAGTGCGATGTAAGCTAGGCTTTAGAGACATTCCCACCAACTCAGTGAGTAGGAACTGGTTATGTCAGAGAAGAGCCCGATCATGAGGCACCTACCTTAGATTGATATGTCGTCACAGCAGTTGCAAGGTCACTCTCCAGCTGAACCACTTTCTCATTCAATTCGTGTTTCAAGGTCTCCAACTCGCCAAGTTTTGAACTCATCAGTGTTTCCACTCGCAATTTGTCATCAAGATTCGCCTTCTCTTTCTTCAACTCTTCACTGAGCCGCGCGATCTCTCTTTCTTTCTCCGCGAGTTGTTTTTTGAGATTTTCGATGCATGAACTGAGCTCAGACTGAAATGTGAACAAGAGAAATTTGACCCTGGTTTGACGATGGAAGGAAACATTTCAAATCCGACAACTCATGGTAAAAGCTTTTTGATAATAGGGACTTTCGGCAAGGTTCCGTGTCGTTGGTCCATGCCACGTATGACGTTTCGAGCTAATGCATTTTCTATCAAAGTCATACATCATACAAGACAAGAATCAACGATAAGGAGCCTTGCCGGAAGTCCCTACTAAAATTTTCTAACACAAATTGCCACTTGTATGTCATTACCTTCTCCTTTTGAAATTGTTTCTCTTTATCAACAAGGTTTTTGCTGCCTTCATCCAAACCAGACTGAAGCTTAGACTTCTCTTCCAAAAGGTTGCTCTGCTCTGTTTTAAGAGTTGCAATCTGAAATGAAACCATCACACTACATCATTATATTTCATTTTCCCTCCGCTACACACAAAGTCACCAAACGATGTCTATAGATCTAACAATACAACACAGTTCTTGCTACAATACCACTATTATCATGCAGGCCTAACAGATGGAAACATAAGCCATCGATATCGTACCTGTTCCTCTAACTTCACTTTGACCTCATCCCCACTGGTCTGAAGCTGATTTAGCTCAGTGTGGACTGCGTTCACTTCCGACGCATGACTGGCCTGCATCTACATTGTCAGTTAAAAAAGAAAATTTGAACTTTAATACCCCGGTACTTGCAGTTCTTCACAACTGTACCCAAGTTTCACTAAAACTTCATGAACTACAATTTCATGCTGAGTGGCTAGTCCGATTACCACACAGGATTATTCCCAGTAATTTCTAGAGAGGAGAATTGGCCCCTGAATAAGTCATCTTGGAGAACTGGTCTGGAGGAGAATTTACCTGCAGGCAATCGGTCTTGAAGGATATTTCTCCCCTTGGAACTGGCACCCAGACCCTTACCTTCTCAATACTTGACTTCAGGTTCTCAATAGTAGACTCACGCTCTTTTAATGTTTCTTCAACATTCCTTAGTTGGCCCTCTAGATCCATTTTCGTTTTCTCAGTAAGGGATAATGCTTCAATCTGCACCGAGGAAACAAGAGAGACTGCAGTTCACAAGCTCAAAATAGCAGTTGATACAAGTGTTCAATGCTGAGGGTATTCAGGGAAAACATCTGGAAGTGGCAGCTTCTCTCAAAGGTCAACAGGCCATGATCAAGGGGTTTTATTGAACTGAGAACCAAGTGCAGCATTACTAGTCATACAGACAATATTCAGTGGAATCTTAACAAGCTGGAGGAAACCGGAGCACCCGTAGAAGACTACACAAAGTTAGCTGCCCTGTCCATCAATAAAGTGTTTCCAGCTGAACCCACATCGTCAGCTCAAACTTGACACTGCCCAAGAAATAACATGTAATTTATCGCACACATCTTACCCTCTGGTGTAGGTCTTTCTCCAGTTTATCGTACTGTGTTTTCGACTCCTGTAGCTTGGCCGTGATACCGTTTGCCATTGTTTCCAGGGACTGCATCCGACTCGTACTCTCCATCAACTGCTTCCCTTTCTCTTCCAACTGTTTTTCCAACTCCGTTTTGTCTTCGTTCAGTTTGGCAATAACGGCGACCTTTTCTTTCACATCTGTTTCAAGGCTCGAAGACTTCTGATCAAGTTCGCTGACTTTATTCCTTTGTTCTTTCAAGTCGTTTTCCATACTGGTCAGCTCCTGTTTCTTTGAGGTTAGATCATTTGAAACCTGGAGAATTGAACAGAAGATTGAATCAACAGTCCGGGTCCACTTGCATCCTTCACTTCAAGCACAATACTGCAGCCAATGAGACAAATTTTGAACAATTCACGAGTCGATATCACTCCAAAAGACTCCAGCACCTGACCGGGCCGCGTCATGACGTCCCGTACTGCATTTCATGTGGTCTTTATGTGAAACAAAAAAAATAAAATTGTTTCCCCGACACCATGATCACAACTGGATTTTTTGAGTCACGTCATGGCGTTCAGAAATGAGGTGTGGGCCATCATCATGCTGCCCCGTCAGGTGCTGCATTCTTTTGGAGTAATAGAGTCTATTCCAGCTAAGCAAAAGGTTAGAGTGATATACAGAATTCTGAGGACTGTGGCCAATGGCATTTTCTAGGAGCGGATCTTCAGAATCGGTAGCTACCAGCTACATTGGCCTTCTCTGACAGGAAGAATCGACCTGATTCATCTGGGGATCATATTCGCTATCTACCAGCAGCAAATAGGCCTAAAAGATGTCACAATACCTCATCAAGTTGTTGTTTCACCCTGGAAATCTCATGTTGCTTTTCATCGATGGTATTTTGTGCCGTCTTCAGATGATTCTCAAGGTCAGCTCGCTGACTCGTCTTGGCCGACTCTGTGGCCAGCAGTAGTTCACTCTGGAAAGAAAGATTTGTATAGATCACTCACAGAAGGATACTTTCATGTATTCTCAAATACTCTCTCACTCCTCATTTACATGTATTTAGGAGCAAAATCATCAATTTGGCAATAATTTCAGTCAGAATACAGGAATACAGGCCTCGAATTAGTATTTCAAAAGGGCACTGCAAAAGTTGCCTTGGATATCTTCTGATTTTGGGGGGCACCAAGGCATTTTTTGTCGCACTGCAGGGGCACCGCTGCAGTAACAATCTATCAGTCTAGGGCACGAAGGCAATCGATGTCCGCATAGTTTGCCAGTCTCATGCACCATCCTCAACTGGGAAATAACGAAGGGCGGAGATGCAAGATTTGTGCAAGACACAGAGTTCACAATGGACATCTAGCCCCCTACCCCTTTAAGTGACCTCGCAGACTGTCCCTTAAACTCAGCAGCTCTGTCATAGAAGGCCAGGGAGTGCCTGATTTTTTAGAAATAAATAAGTGAAAGCTATGGATCCTCAAGTCGGGATCGTCGGCAAACCCGCCTGTGCCTCGATTATTATCTTATTTTTTCGCTGTTTCTCGTCTTTCTACTTTTGTTTGAACTCAAGTACGGGCCTGAGAGGGCACCAAGGCATGCAATGAAAAGGGCACGGCAGTGCAGTACCGTGGAGAGGGGACAGAATGGGAGGGCATCACGGCAAACAGGCTGGGCACGACGGCAAAATGCCGTCGATTAATTCGAGCCCTGGGAATAACTCCACGAGATGGCTACCTTGACTCTCAGTTCAGACTCCAGATCGCCACATTTCTGTGACATATCAGCGAGCTTCTCCTCCTTATCTTTGACAACCCCATCAAGTTTGGAGCACCTGTCGTCTGAGTTCTGCACCTCTGTCCTACTTTGCTGAAGTTGCTGGTGAAGATCGTTCACCACTTTCTCCGATTCTTCAGCTTTAGTGGTCAAGGTCTGCTCAAGACTAGAGATCTTGTGATGTAACATTTCCTGAAGTAAAGTGCAAAATTAGTGACATATGAAATCCGAACATTATATGTGACCCTCCACCACAAATACCAGTTGGAAGTCGCACAGAAAATGAGCCTAAACGTACCGAGATCACACCAGGAGATAATGATAGAAACAGAAGCGCTCATACTTCAATACACAGACAATACTGAATTGACAGATAATTCAGCCCCAAGTTGCAAACCTCAGAGTGACTACCGACTGGTTTTGTGGTGGAAGGTCACATATGCTTCTGTTTTTGCTAATTCGATGTCACATGGGTTTTGTTGGAAAAGCCCTATCAACTGTCCCTGTTCAAACCTCACCTTCTCCTGGTTCAGCTGACTGATAGCAGTCTCAACACCGGCCCCAGCCTCTATCTTGCCAATGAGATCAACCCTTTCTTCCTCTAATCGTTTTACAGCTTCCTTGGTTTGGTTTACAACTTCCTGCATTTCGTCAATTTTCCCATCCCTGAAGTCAATGATACAGATGAAACCATATACATGTAAACAAGGCACAAATTTGGAATAAAATGTTAAAGAAAGACCAATGAGATTCTTCTCCACCATGTTCCTGACCTTGACCTCCAGTACACTGACCTTGACTGGACTTTCCTGACCTCTTCTTCAAGTTGACCTTTGACCTCCCTCAACTGTACCTTTAGCTCATCGTATTTGGCTGTCTTTTGCTGAAGAGTTTGCTGCAGGTCCTGCACTTCTTTACCACTTTCAGTGAGGGCAGCTTCTTTCGATTTTAGAAGATTCGTCGTCTAAAATGTTCAGGGAAAAAAGATTTCAATGATTCTACCACCATTATTCATAATGACGAGTTTGAGAGAGAAATCAAAAGAAACACAACAGATATAAAACGTACAGTGTCCAACTCCAGTTTTAATGCTGTGAACTGTTGTTCTTTCTCGTAAAGTCCAGACTGGGCTGATTGTTTGGCTTCAACCAAAGTTTTCTCTAAGACGCCTAAAGCCTCATCCCTCTGCTGCAGATGGCCTTGAACCTAGAATATGAAGCCATGCTTATTTACAATGTAAGAGTTGAAATGCTCTCAATAAAAGACTCTTGCAGTCAGCAGAAGGCAATATCGAAAGCACAGATTGTCTTTCTGATGAGTGCTTGTAAATGCTACTCGAATGAGGTTAGCTGCAGTGACTATTCAGTCTCTTGCTAGGTTAAATTGTCAAGAATGCTGTTTCTAAGGGGTTATGCAGCAAAGCGTGAAGATGTGCGACTATCGTACTCAACTCTAATCCAAAACAGGATTATACGATAACCCTACCTTATTCAGTTCTTCTTGTAACTGTTGACAAATTCTGTTCCTCTCCTCTGATTGGGCACCGATCTGAACCAGGTCACGTCCTTTTGCTTCCAGTTCAGCCTTCAGGCCACTGCTGTCATCTTGTGACACCTTTAACTCTGATGTGAGTTTCTCAACTATATATTTAGTCTGAAAACATGAACAGAAAGGACTCAGATTCTGGCTTAATTGTGGAAACATTGGCAACTGTCACCATCGAGTTTCCAGGTCCAATCTCCAGGCGGACCCGCCTCTCTTTGACAGCCCAGGTTTTTTTATAGGCACTTGGGTTTCCGCCTACCGTATTTCACTCAAAGGAACAGAAAAGGGCTGTTTTTTTCTTCAATTTCATGGGATTTTTGTTGATTTTGAAGAAATCAGTACCCTCAAAAGAACTTCTGGCAGAGATCCTGCCCTGCTCTACATCAACTTCGCCAAATGTTGCCTACAGAGGTCACTTGTAATGGCGTATTTTTTCAACCATCCATACTTTACCCACCATATTTAGCTCCTCGTTCAGTTGTAAAATATCCCGTTGTTTCTGTTCGAGTTGTTGAACGAGCTGCTCAGAACTGGCCGAAAGGGAATCTTGCAGGTTTTTCATGTCGTCAAGTTTTGGTGCCAATTCCAACTTTGCCTGGAGTTCTACGACCAGCTTCTCTGCTTCGCGTAACTTCGCTGCAACATCAGCGTTTGCTTCCTTCAGTTGTGTAACCTCCTCTTCCTTCGCCTGGGCCAATTTATCCATCAGTGTTTGTACTTGGATGAGTTCTTCTTTCAGGACATTGACATCGTCAACTGAAGGCCTGGAAATGAGGACTCAAATGATTCACAACGGCCTTAATGTTGAGAGTTCGAAAAAAGTCACACCCACTGACATGGCCAGTCAATAAATGTACCGGTACCTATACTCGCATGTCATGATTATTGGTCTTTAACGTTTGCAAAAGAATATAGCATCATTTACCGTTGTGCCAGCTGTGTCTCAAGGTTTGCAATCGCCTTGGATTTCTCTGCCAATTCCTGTTGATAGCCGACAACATGTTCCTCTATGCCCGCTTTCTGGCCCTCGGCTTCATCAGCTTTAGCCTTAGATGAGACAATATCTAATGCCAGCTGAGCAGCTTTCTGTTCAAGTCTTTCCTTGTCCTGTTTCATGGTTGAATTCGCTTCCATCAGTTCTGTGTACTGTAACAAAACAGAGGAATGTTGAGGAAAGGGTTGATTTCTTATTTGAATTCGAAGGGAATACAGGATATTCCTCTAAAAGAGTGCAGCACCTGACGGGACAGCGTCCAAGACATCCCGCACGTCATTCATGATGTTTTGAGGCGAGACGAAAAAAAATTAGATTGTTTCACGACGTCATGATCGCTGAAACAACCGGATTTTTTTTCGAGTCACGTCATGCGTTCAGAAATGACGTGTGGGACGTCATGACGCTGACCCCCTCAGGTGCTGCGCTCTTTTGGAGTGATAGAGTCTATTGCAGTTGTCAGAGAAAACATGTCAGAGTGGGCAGCAGCCATCTTCAACCATCAACATGCCTTCGGTTTCCGTTCTCCCTATGTAGAGCGTAGTCCAAAGGCGAAGTGACGCAAAATCTTGATATTTCAAAATGGCGGCAGTACACACACACCTGTGTCCGCAGCATCATGATCTCCGAGGACAGCAATGACCGGCTCTCCTCGGATGCTTTCAACTGTTGCCTCATCAAGTCAAACTCAGGGTCGTCCTTTGATTTACCGCCCTCACCCACTGCCACTTGGCCTTGCAATTTCTCAAACTCCTTCTTCAACTCAGTGGAATACCATTTCTCCTCCTGAAAGAGATCACGCCATTACAATGCCTTGTATAGTGGAAATGATTCTAGTTCCATATTACTGGGAGTGGCAATAGACGATTCTCGAATTCGCAGATCTGCGCACTTCCGCCAAAATGTCAACCAGAACCCCGTTCTGAAACCGACTGACGTGACGCCATCCATGATTCAGCAATGGCCGAGTCTGACGCAACGTCTTCAATGTCACTGTCGTGGGATTGTCTGTGTTACGTCATTCAATTTCAGACTGAGGTTGTGGTTGACATTTCGGCAGAAGTGCGGAGATCTTTGTCGTTTATGTCAATTTGAAAATGGTCAAAAGTTCTCTGTTCCAATCTGATGGCACAGCAAATGTTAGCACCGCTACAATTTAGCTAATACTCTACATGTAGTGTTGTGAATGGGCCATCATATAAAACGGCACAGGGCTATCTGACAGTGGTTCCCGCAGGACTATAATGACAGTGAGCTGGCAAAAAAAGCATTAATTGAAAGGTATGGATGGATGATTTAAAATCACACAAAGCTGTCCCTGAACAGTTCTGAATTGTTAGTCATTAACACACATCCTTAAATCTAAATACACCAAAAATCTCAGAGAGGTCAAGAATGTTCAGAAGGGCATCCCATTCAACATGTTCGAAAGAACCTTACTCAACTGTACAACTAAAACTGCTCCTCCATATGAGAATTTTCTCCTGTGAGTTAGCTCTCACACAAATAACTCCCTGGTTTTCGATGGCCGAGTTGCCTGTAGATTGCCAAACTGTGAGATCAACTCACACATGGAGGAGCGCCTAATGGGACCTAATTACCAAGATTTAGACCATGTTGAATGTTAACTTCCCCAAGAAGTCACATTCTGCAGGCTGTACACAGGATATATCGGTAAGAAGCACAACACCAAATGGGTAGGTGCCAAGCGTACATGAAGCAAGGTTGCCCCCCATATCCATGTAAAGGTTGTTCTCCATTCCTGACCTGACAGAGGTGTCAAGACAACGTCATGATATTTACACTGAAACGTCACGTTACGCATGTGAAAGACAGCCCAAAAACTGTCACCACCACCTGACTCACAATGATGTGACATCAGTGCCCATTATTATCATACAATCATAGCGATCATAGCCCCTTTCCATCTACAGGAAATGCCAAGAGGCAGAGAAGATTGAAGCGACTGATAGGAGGAACAGCATGCATTGTGGACAACTAATCAGGGCTCAAAACAGGTCCTGAGCTCTGGAGCAAAAGCTCCCAAGGAACTGCATTCATGCAGAATCAGGGGCCATATGCATAAAACATCTTAAGTGTAACATTTCCCTTAAACTGGTTTCAAACAAAAAAGGGAAATTTTACATTTAAGATGTTTTTATGCATACGGCCCCTGACTTCTAAGCCCCGCGGTTCGATGATTGTTAGATTGCATTACCTCAAAGGCAAGGTTAGCATCCTATGAGAGCAGACAGAGTAAAAACAAGGCAAACATTCAACGCCTGGGTCATTATATATTAGCACCACATACAAGTATACCAAATGGGATATTACGGGGAAAATGTCACGAAGACACCAAGGAATTTCCATTCTGGACAAACAAAATAATGAAGTAGCCTAAACTCTTTCCTATAATCCATGGTATTTCATATCACATGCATCCAACTTTCAACAAATTATGTCTGTTAGTGTTATCATGGTTATTTCCTTATAACAATAACTTACCTTCAGAGAGGTCCTAAGATCATCAAGTTCTTGTCGCAGTGCCAAAACGTCGCCATCTCTGTTGGCGGATGTGATCGACGGGTCATGGGTCCTCTCGTAATGACTCTGTAAAGCCTCTGCTGATGGTAGTGACTGCATACACATCGGACAGATGAAGCCCTGAAATTCAGCGAGAGCAGTTTGATGAAGAAAGTTTTCACGCCAATGATGATGACAGCTGTTATAACCAAGTACAATGTAGTGAAACACTCCAAGATGAAGGACACCTTCAAGAATAACTCTAGCAGAGTTGTGCGCTAAGGGAAGTTCTACTGTACATTTTTTACAAAATCCTAACCGCAATCTATTGCAAATTTACTGTCTGATAAATGCAGGGAGCAGGTGAGTCATGCTGGTGGCACAATGAACATTACATGTACAATACAATGACATCCTTAATGTTTGACATGTCCTGTTTGTACAGGATACGTCAGTCTCAGATCTACAGTTGGGATTTAGCTCAGTCTTTTCTGGTTTCTCCAACTGAAAAGTGCCTGAGGAAGACCCCGGTTGGGGTCGAAAATTTGTGAAATTGTGGAAGTTGACTTCCTATTTACATGTATTATCATCCGTTGTGTTGACTTTTGTGCTTTATCTTTCTTTGGACAATACAATGAGGAAGAATGAAATAAAATGGACATGATAAAAGCCAAGAGGTGACGCATTCAAGTCACAATGGCTGATATTCATGAAAGCTAGCAAATGCTTTTACTTCAAGTTTTCTTGTACACTTATACATCAGACCTTGCTGTGCAAATCTTAAGTAAAAGCATTGCTAACTTGAATACCTGCCAATGTACAGAACAAGCTGACATGTGACACAGTCAAAGTGGCAACAACGGCTTTGCATGGCGTCACAAGCTGCCATGCTGGAGTACACATCCTGCAGAGGCACAGCAAAATGAGCCATGCATGCCCAAATGACGTTACATCAAACGATAGCGTGGCGAACTTCACGCAAGTCACGTCACGGTCGGCTCACACCTCTGCGCCCTGTGTCCTCCAGAACGGCCGCCAGGTTGACGTCATTGCAAAGAATATGTGTGTACTGAACGTGTCAACAGGCAAGACATTCAAGCAACAATTCATGTAAATGTTCAGAACGTGAAGGAGCTGGAGAAGCAAAAGATGTCACAGAACACGCTAAAGCTCAGGTAAACAGCCTCATCATTGGTTCTGTACAATTCAAGGGTGACAAAATAATCTGGGATTGAACAGAAGAAATCCACACAATTGCTTTTTTGCACAACAGAAAGAGAGGAGGAGGAGGCAAGGCAACATACAGAAAGCAAGAAATATTCTGAATCACCTTATCAGGCTCGTTAGTATCCAGATCATGTTTTTTGAAGTGAGTCTGCAGGGCGTCTGCAGACTCCAGAGACAAATGGCACAAAGGACAAATAAATCCCTGCAATATCAAACATGGAGAATAAGACAGAGAACCCAGGTCCAGAAAATCGAAGACTGTATCCCTTTTTAGACAGAAACTATCAATATAGGCCCACATGTACAGTATGAGTAAGCTTAATAAGAGGGTAATTTAGCAGAGATCTACAAGGTGTCCTAGAGTGCCACCCTATGAGAAGCACAAGTACGAGGCATCCTGAGAGTCTTATATCACCTGGCACATTTGCCACCCTCAGAAAAGATATGAGGGAGATGTCTTTAATGACCGTTTTGAGTTGAGATATTGTAGCAGCAGTTGTTGATAATATGTCACACTCAGTAAGACCCTTTTTCTCACAAAAGAGTGACAAAGACAGAGAGATAGAGTATGAGTAATCAAAGGCCACTGTCTGAGTTTAATGAAGCACTGTTAAATCCACAGAAGCACTATTTGCTATGGTAATAAGACTAACTTGCAACAATTGCACAGACATTTATTCAGCAGTTATTCTACCAGTAATAAGAAACAACAAAAACACGAAAGAAAGGAAATAGAGTACGGTAGATAGACCCTATTCTAGAGGTCCCATCTGAAAAAAATCTTCTGGTACTGTGGCAGTGGCCTGCTGTGTCAAGGAATTTCGTTTTTCAATTCAATTCTACATTCTTTTGTGTTGAGTGCTGCTAAGACGAGCTTTGGAGATTTAGTCTGAATAAACAGGTTAACAGTCAGGGTTTGCTTACCTGTTGCTCCTCATTCGATGTCTGTCGAGTTTGAGGGGAGGACTGAGGTGACGGCCCTGGTGGCTAAAAATGTCAAATATGCAAACTGGCATTGGAAATACAACAAGGTATATGATTAAACGCCAACATCACATATATTTATGTGATGTTGGCATTTATTCCAGGTGCTTTTGGAAAAGCCAAATGAGGCATCAGTCCTATTACCCAGACTACTGCCCCTGTTATATCATGAGTCACGTCAGGGTACTGTTAGGCGTTTGTCTTATCTTCCAATCCAAACCATGTCTTGACTTCGAGGCAGGCCTACCAAGTTAGGGAGGCCAAGGCCCCACCTTCATGACCTTCCCCACCGTCCGGTAGGTCTACCGTACGTCTAGGCCTAATGTATACTTTGTCTTTGCTTTCTTAAAGTATCTCCTGCACTGGTGTACCAACTATAGGCCAACTGTCATCACAGGGTCAGGAACTGAGGAAGGGGGCGTGTCTAGGCCAACCACCACTAGGAGGCGCCATCATCATCACTGACATTGAACAGGGACGCAAAAATGGCCGAATAACAGGCCTATAACTCATCATATCTATCAATCAACAACATCTTCAAGAAGCTCTGTGCCAAATGCAACATTACGATAAAGAATGGTTAACCTGAGCACCGCGATTTAGAAGTTTTTTGAACATGTTTTTGGGTCNCACGATAAAACGTGTTAAAAAGGTAACATTTCCCTCGGACTATTTCGTTCCTTGTTCGTTCATCATGCGTTTCACGGGCGCAGCCATGTTTAATCAGCCGTTGGCCAATCAGATTCGGATGCTCTGAGCTGGACACTCGCCACCTGGCGGTGACGAAAGTTTTGGCCTTTGCTACCAGACTCTCTCCTGAAAGAGAGAGAGGCTGGTGACGCGAGACTAGGTCAGGAACTGAGGAAGGGGGCGTGTCTAGGCCAACCACCACTAGGAGGCGCCATCATCATCACTGACATTGAACAGGGACGCAAAAATGGCCGAATAACAGGCCTATAACTCATCATATCTATCAATCAACAACATCTTCAAGAAGCTCTGTGCCAAATGCAACATTATGATAAAGAATGGTTAACCTGAGCACCGCGATTTAGAAGTTTTTTGAACATGTTTTTGGGTCCGACTCCTCCTGGAAATTGGCAAAATGGGCAAAGTTGGAATCGACGGTGGCCAAACCAGTGGCATCAAACCATGACGTCATCAGCCCTTCTTTGCCGTTCCACTCCCGCGGCGCTACTGTCGCTGTCCATTCGCAAAATAACCGGTCCGTCCGAAAACAAACAATGATTTTTGTGTTCATTTCTATGGACTTACTTTCGTTCCTAAGCTAGGAACAGCTATGTTTTGTGTAATATTTCTAAACAGAAAGGTGAGTCCGCTGAAAAGTTCCCTAATTTGCCGCGTAAACTGCACTGACAAAGAATCCCTGCGCAATCTTGTACAGTTGAGTAGTATACTGTATAGTACATTGGCCTTGTACAGTATACAATGTATACCATTAGTGTATTGGTAGTGTATAATTATCATCTCTTTGAACAGAGTGACTTGAAGCATAGAGATTTGACTCTGGTACCATATCATATTAGTCCTCACGGTCTGCTTTAGGCCTAGACCTAGGCCTACCGTACCCCATAGGAGTTTTTTTATCAGAAGCCTACGCCCGCCCGTATACGGTAGGCCTACCCTACATGTACATTCTTGAAGTGATCTATAAATCCTTTCTTCCAGTCGATCCAAGATTGCTGCTGCTGATGAACCCGCTCCATATGAAATCGACATTGCTTACAGACTGAAATGAACACAGCAAAGTAAACGATGATGAAGTCATCAGAGGACAACGCCACACAATGAATGAGCCATGCCCCCAACCATGACACTCCCCTAATCCATGATGGATTTTCACCACAAGAATTCTTTCATGTTCTTGTGTCTCCTCCTGAGTTGGATACAAGATGGATTGGCCGTTGATGACGACATCTTTAGCCTGCTTGAAGTTAGTGAATCCCGCCAAGACCGCACAAAGAGAAATGTCCGTACGAAGTCTTTACCGGACCTGGTGGCAGTTGCTGGCAAATTGCTGGAATATAAATTACCCACTAATTTTATCAACAGTAGTACAGCTTCCTATGAGGTAGGTGATGTATCTTTTTGCAGATACTTTCACTGTAGGCCTACATGTACACCTTTCTTGATGGGAATCTTCTTTGTCCTTTTTACCGGTATTTACTGCATTTTGAATTCAGAAAAGTTAGTAACATTGGATTATGGACTGACACCAACTCCAATCTCAGGCCTTTCCATTGCATGGATCATACGACGGTAAACGTTGTACGCGCCCATATTAATTTGGGGACATGCGCCCAAAATGTAATTCAAAATGAAATAAAACTCCACCTTTGCAATCTCATGTTTGCGTTACCTGGCTCTCTTAGTGTCTGGTGACCGTGTCAATGCATGTAGTAGCAAGCCTGCCATGCGGTAGTGCCAAAGTTGCATTGGATCGGCCGACACACGGTTTCTCAAATTTGATGATCTGAGCGTCTTACTGGGCAGACCAGTTCTCCCTGGAGTGTGCTTTTCATGAGTTTAGCATGTTTGCTTTCACTACGTTCTTTGGTTTTATGTAAGGACAGTTACGAATACTAGGCCTATTGCATGTGTATCTCTTTACAAGATTAATGAAATAATTCGTTACTCTGAAATGGATTTGTTTTGAGCTTGATTTTATTTCTTATAAATTTATTATTTCCATATCTGGTGTATCAGAATAAAAAAGTCACTACTGATGACAGATAGTTTTGGGACGGGGTTGGTTCAAAAAATGGCATTGGCATTGGCACTGGCATTGGGTCATTTTATTTTGATAATTCACAATAACTCACATTATTGATTATTAATTCAATAATTACTTGAATCACACAAGAAACTGTATTAAAAAGAATGTCAAACTAATCCAGACTCTTATGTGCGAGTTTTGTAGTCTCCGATGGGTACTTTGAAACACAAAATAGAGGTGTCACAGATGAAAATAGCCCAAATTATAAGAAAGAGGGTGTGTCCCAAATTATGCAATGGAAAGGCCTGAATCTGGTCTGGGAATCTGGTGTGCTAGTCGGATTTTCATGGTAGTACCCAAAATTCAGGATTCCTTTGGTAGAGTGAGCCCTTGTTCAAACATGTCAGATGATCAACATTCTGGTATATTTTGCTTCAACTGGTAGGCCTACATAAGGCATGTAAGGTAGCCAGTCACTCCATGTACAATGTAGGCCTAAGGTCCAGTTGTGATTATTAAGAGTAAGACAATGTGAAAAAGATTTCTGCAACAGATGGTGTTTGAATCATGAATCATATCGATTTGGGGCTGAACTGATAAAGACCATTGGAGCCATACAACATGTATGTTCAGAACCAAGATGCAAGAATAGCCACAGATGATCCCAAAGACCAAATATTCGACTCAGCAATGGTGAATACTATGTGAGGACATTTTATTGATGAAAATCTGAAATGTAGTTATGTAGCAACGGCCTGTTATCGATTCATCTACCATGTCTAAAGTCAGCCGTGGTAACTTGTTGAGGAATGTGAGGTGGTTTTTCCCCTCAACTCTCGTAAAATATGCACATGTAAAATGAAACGAGATGGACTTTTCATGTCCTTTATTGCAATACATGTGGGCATAATGCTATCATGCTGTTAAAATGCTAAAAACCCCTAGAAAGCTAATGTCTTCAATGCATTGTTATTAGGCGCATGACTTCACTCAGACGTGTCAGCAGGTTGTAGTTGTGGTTTGTCTGTTAATATAATAATATGGTGTGTCGATGTGAATGGTGTGGTATGGTTATTATTTGTCAATGGAAAGGGCCTACAAAGTGCTGTACCAGAGTATGAAATCATATCTCTGAGTATAGGCTGTATGGCCAGGCTGTATACATTACAGTAGTGAATTAATATGACAGCCAACTTCGGGCAAGTTTCAATAATCTGTCATGTATGTCCGCCATGCATGTACCAGACAAACTCTTTACTAAGGACACCTTTGTACACGTACATGTACTGACTGACAAATGCTGTCCTTGTTTCATGAATTTGAAGTGTCTTGAAATGAAGAGAAGTGACAAACTTGGGACCAAAGTTTTGTGTCCTCAATAGAGAGGTATCCTCCTGGTAGAGGTGTCCACTGACAGGAGGCCCCACTGTCACGTGGTCTCTTGCAAGTCTGACACTGTCAAAAGCAGAAGTTTATAATTCTAATACTAGTGCAAGTAAGGTTTAACTTGGCACCAAGGTCCTGCATCGTCATATGAATAAAGACTAGTAAATGCTTTTACTCCAGATTTGTACAGCATTGTCTAGTGCATTTGTATTGCAAAATTCAAGTAAAAGCATTTACTTGTCTTAATCCATGACCCATTGTGTAAATATTATGAGTAAATCTAGAAATCAATAAATTCAATAACGAATGAATGATCGGAAATTGGTGCGGTTTATATAGAGCTGCTCCACAGGTGTTCTGTGGTGCATATTGAAAATATTGTATGATTCAGTCGATCTCCTCATAATTGGTCTCAAGAGTTTGGAAAATGATGGTTAATGTTTTTTTTCATAAGCACAAGGCAAGTGACGTGTTGAGGTACATACTGATACATACAGTGGAACCTCTTTGTTTAAGACATCTGAGAGATTGACAGTACATGTCCTAAATTGAGAGGTGGCCTAATTACAGAGGTCAAAACTAGCATAAAGATGACCAATCTACTAGGAACGAACTTCCGTGTCAAGTGTCCATCTTGCAGAGGTGACCACTAAAGGAGGTACCACTGTATGTATGCACTCTACTACAATTGCTGCTCTTCTTAAAGCTGACGTGAATGAACAAAAANAATAACGAAACTATGGCAAAAGAAATCAAATAAGATTTATATGCAACATGTTTGCAGTGGTACCAATTGGAGTTTCTGAAACTCAGACGAGTGGTGTATTATTTGTTGATGCCGAAGTTTTCGCCATTGTACCATATATATCAACTGGGCGCAAGCACTAAAGAAACCTGATCAACCTCATACTCAGGTTCCTACGGATCGTACTAAGTCTATCAGGCTCTGTCACTTGGACACTATCTCTTGATGTGTCTCGATTGAAAGTCTGAGATTGAATACAGTGGCGCCACCAAATAGGCGGTAGTCTATCATGTTCTGGAGAAACTCCGAAGGGCGTTCGCACTTCTGCAGACTACCATACTGTGGCGCTGTGGTTTTTGTTCATTCACGTCAGCTTTAATGGTAGTTTAACAGCAATTGATTTTTTAGAGGTGTCCAATTGAACAAACTCCCAGCTTGTATGTGTTTACAAAATATTTTAGTTTAACCTCTCTTTTCTCTATGCTTGCAGGTAATCGATGTTAACACTCAAAGCAAACCATCCTGGCTGTATATAGATGCCAAAACGCAAACTCTCTATGCTTTACCCTCCCAGCTGGAACAAGGAGTATCTGTGCTTGAAATCACAGGCAGCCGTGAAGATACACCAAGGTTCACCATCTCCGTGTACCCCAGCCAAGATGGACGAACCTCCTATCCTTCTCTCCTGCCAACTGTCAATGCGCAACTTGCCCAATACAATGAAAATTCGATATGCAGTGAAAACCGAATCCAAACGATGGTCATTTTCGATTGTGATTTTTACAAGATGGCAATCCAGCGGAAAGTTTCGTTTGTGAAAAACATGTCCAATTTCTTGGCATTGGATGAGCATTTGATCTCGTTGTCATCATGGAAGGGTTATGGTATGAACCATCCCCACACAACTGTCCTTGCTGCCGGACCGGGAAACATAAACCGTCAAAGCCAACATGGTGGATTAGAATTAACCTGGCATGTTGGTTGTGGGGAATTCAAACAGCTAAATGATTTTACCAAAATTCTGGAGCATAATATTTTGGGTGGCCGAATCAGCGATGAAACAGGCTGCCCTGTCATTGGCTGGCAAGTTTTAACTGTCGGTCGGCGGAAACGTGCACGGTTAAAACGTGCTGTGGTTAATACCACACCAGTGCTTATGAGTTCCCTTCCCACTGCTTCCGTTCTCTCATCACAGACATTCCCATCTACGTCTGCTTTGTTTGCATCTAGTCTTGCTTCAACAGTGATGACAAAAACAACAACAGCATTGTCGTCTGCAGTGGGGCCAACTTCTTCCACACCAACACCTGCCTCTACCATGTCTACCGTGTTGTCATCAACTCCGATCAAGGAATCATCAACGTTCAGTTCATCTACTGTTGCATCTTCAACCATATTTCCGACAGAAACAATTATATCATCATCAAGTGTAATCCAGGATTTATCCAAATTCACCTCAGCTTCAAAAAGTCTTCCTTCGTCCAGTGGATCTTTAAAGACAATAAGTCGTTCATCGTCCCAAGTATCATCTCTTTTGATCTCTCCAACGCCGTCCAGTACATTTTCTAGAACCATACCTAAGACATCGATAACCAGTTCCGGTGAGAGTGAGATTATATCATCCTCAAGCATGCTGCCCACGGGATCATCCGCATCTCTGGCTCCGTTCACTACCCAGCCGTTTACAACTGTGGTTCCGAGCTTGAGTCCAACCTCCCTGCACTCCACTCTAAGCATGCCGAGTGGTGGTTTCGGTTCAACTGCATCTACCCTACCCATGGAAAGTATTAGCTTGAATGTTTCTGCTACGATTGTAGAACCTGCATTGACTCCTAGCTTCTCGCTTCCTCAGACCTCTACTGACATTGCAACGAGTGTTTTACTAACTGCAACTCCAAGCTTGCCGGATGCTTCCTTTACTTCCAGCCTAGTTGTGACGTCACCGCCACAAGACACAGTCATGCCTTCTTCAGCCCTACAGACTACAGCATCCTTATCTTCAACGGACACAGTTCCAGTTTCTACGTCAGTCACCAGTTCATTCAGAGGCAGTGACGTCATACTATTAAGTACCAGTACAATTTCAACTCCGCCATCATTTTCCACCATATTTCAGGCCACTTCAAGTATCCCCTCTGGTTCCATCCAAACAACATCACTTGCAAGCGGAGCAGTTTCACCGTCCACGGATGCATCAAGTTCGTTCTTATTCACGTCAACGCCTACTGCGAGTTCATCTTCACAGTCGAGTAGGCCCTTCACGCCCGAATTGACTACGACCATCTCCAGACCTGATTCTCTGAACAGTGGAAGTTTTGTCCAAAGTGATACCTCTCCCGTGTCGTCTCCTGTGATGACTTCAACGTTCCAATCTTCCACATTCCAATTAACATCTGCTGCAGATATGACAGCGACGTCCAAATTATTTTCGTCTTCTTCGATGCAAAGTCCTCTTGATGCCTCTTCTACAGAGACAGACTCAATAACAATGGCTACTGCCACCAGCACCTTGCAGTCTCAGACTAGGAGCTTGAAGCCAGGATCAGTATCTAGTCTAACTCCTTCCATACCAGATAGTTACATTCCAAGTCAAGTTACACTGCTGTCTGCTACGTCACAATTTTTGGAGACAATTAGCCCCACAGAATCATCGAGTATGCTTGAAATGACCTCAACCAGAATGGATGTGACTCCCACAGTAATTTCTCTCAGTACCACTACAGTGGTGGAGACTTCGGACACTACGATGAGATCCACCACACCAGAACCCACTGGGATATTATCACCCAGTACATCGCTTACTGTTGAGGTGACGGACACACTCAGTATGGCAACATCTGTGAGCACAGGGACTTATTTCATAAGGCCAACCGAAACCACTGAGATTTCTACTACAACTAAGGCCTCTTCTCCTCCGTCCATGATCACTCAGACTTTCATGACGCCAACCCAAACTGCTGAGATTTCTACAACGAAGCTATTTTCTACTCCGTCCGCCGAAGTATCAAAATACGTGAGCAGTTTATACACCACTGTCCCATCGACTGTGATAACGTCATCAATGGATACCGTATCATATACGACAGTTATCTCTGTGATTACGACAGTCCTACCTACTCCAACGAACAAAACACCGCTGATCACAACAGGTATTCTGGAGGCCAGTAGCTTCCCTAGAAGTCCTACCCTGATAGTTACAACTCCATTTTCAAACATTTCTTACATTTCGAGTTCAACTTTTGCATCGCAGAGCAGTAGATCCCCTAGTATTTCTTCTCTGTTGGCCACACCAACTTCGTCTACGAACTCTTTTGAGTTGCAAAGTTCAACTTCTGCTTCTGAGCTGAACTTTTCTACAACAGTAGACTTTACTGCTTTAGTTACTAGTGATGTAGATAGCATAGTTCCCACCAGTAGTGAATATTCGATTAGGTCGACAGCAAGTATGGAACTTTCAAGTCAGAGTTCTGTGAATATTACCAGTGAAATCAGCAGCCCGGTTCCTACACAGACTGAGGATATCGCAACAGTGTCAACTGAAGTCCCCACAATCAGTATCACTACTTTCAAATCAGAACCTGTGATATCATCACCATCTGTTCCACCCCGGAGTGTCAGTCTTGTACCAAGTACATCATCAATATCAAGCACTAGCTCAGATTCATTCCCAAGCAGCAGCATTGAATCAACCAAGACTTCCAGCTTGACTGTACCATCACTTGAACTGAGTTCAACTCTAGTGATGTCACAAACACAGGCACCGTCACCAACTGCATCATCAGGAACTAGCAGCTTCGAACCACCTGAGCCATCGATATCAGAGACACCCATCATGACCTCAGTTTCCTTTCTGGAATCAACAGTTGTAAGCAGTGAACCTGGTGCCACTGGAACAAGAAGTCTCAGCATACCACTAGAAACTGTGACACTGTCGGGAGGAACCCGGTCTATGGAGACCAGCCGCACATTCTCATTCACTGCAAGTGAGGCCATCATAACAACTCCCATACTAATCAGTAGTCTCTCTTCAACACCAGTTTTAACTGGTTCATTTGAAATACGAACTTCTGTTGAAATAAGCAGAAGTCTAATCTCTCCAACAGTGACTTCAGACACTCAACGAATAGGTTCCTTTGCAACAGGAACTCTATCAAGCTTGCCTACTCTTAGTGTCACCAGTGACTTCATCCTGGACCTTAGTAGTACGCCACTTATGCCAACTGCAGCAACCTCACCTGTATTTACACCCGAACCAAGTGTCAGTCTGTCATTGACACCGGTGCCTTCAGGACTCACTTCATTTCCAGTGCTACAAACTTCAGTCATTTTGGAATCAACTATGCTATCAGTGAGAGAAAGTTCAATGGAAAGTATTGTATCCATTCCAGTCTCAATCACTGCTGACACTTTGGGGCCTACCAGTTCAGAAGTGGATCAGACAATCCCATCATCTACGCATATTGCTAGCTCAGAGCTTTTAGAGACAAGTCTCATGAGCTCTATGTTGGATTCATCATTTATGCCAAGTTCTAAAACACCCTCACTTACAAGTGTCACAGGATCTATAATGGACTTATCTCTTATGCCAAGTTCTTCTGAATCTAGAACTCAATTACTTACAAGTTTCACAAGATTGACAATGGATTCATCACTTACGCCAAGTTCGTTTGAATCTAAAACCGCCTCAATAACAAGTTCCACGAGGTCTACTATGGATTCAACACTTATACCAAGTTCTTCTGAATCTATAACTTCATCACTTACAAGTGTCACAAGATCTATGATGGATTCATCACTTATACTAAGTTCTTTTGAATCTAAGACAGCCTCGCTTTCAGCTAGTGTTACAAGTTCTATGATGGATTCGTCACTAAAAACTTCTTTTCAATCTACTCCGTCAATTTCACGTGGCATGAGCAACTCGATGCCTTCATCACAATTGCAAACTGTGACATTTTCAAGTATCACGAATACTGCTATCAATTCAACAACAAGTAGTGCTTTTGAAACAATTACTTTGTCACTTAAAAGTGTCAAGAGCACTATTCATGACTCAACTGTGATGCCAAGTTCTTGGGATTCAATGACTCCATCATTTAAAAGTGACGCACGCTCAACTACGGATTCATATGTGATGCCTAGTTCACTTGGACCAACAACTCCATCATTTACAAGTGTTATGACCTCAACAGTGGATTCAAGATTTACGTCAAGTTCCAAGTTTCCTCTTACGAGCCCAACTTTTGGCCCAACACCAGAACTTTCAAGTGTTCCCGTGCCCTCAACGGTGATGACTCAAACTGGGCTAGCTTCAAGCATCATCCTACCGTCATCAACTATACCAGTGCCCTCGAGTAGTGTGGTAGTTACATCAGGTAGATACATAGATAGCATTGGCGTGAAGGCTATCCGGTGAAGATTTTTAGCATTACTGCTGACATCTCTCCAGACAGACCCTGTTGAGATATTTCACCAAATTTGTTCAAAATATTTCGACCCTTGAAAGGAAAGTCACTATGTCTGTGAGAGATGGCCCCATTTATCTTTTAAATTTTGGGACTACATGGACTGAGAACCAGAACCCAATTCAACCAAGATACCCATTGGATAGCCTTCACTGGTGTAGAAAACTAGAAATTAGTAGACATTGATGAGATTGATAAAACCTGTACATAGAATTTTCATCTCATATCCCCGTAGTTAAGCATTCCTGATAAATCTGATGCTGGTTTTGGTTAGGAAGTCAAGCTTATTTTGAATGCGTGAACCTGCATGGCTTGTTTTTCTTGCACATTTTTGCATGTGAACGTTTGAAATATTTGGTATTTACTTCATCAACTTGAAATGCTATGATAAACAAGAGTTTGAACACAATGGTGCAGTGGCAAAACATTGGACAAAATTCATGGTTGTCCCAGTTTGATATCAGGCAAGCCACTACTCTATACTCTCAGCTGGTCAGGAAGGATCATGAATGACCTGCTCCTTGAGGTCCTCAACCCTTAATATTCTTTTCTATTCTGTTGCAGCACCCACGTCATCACCTGTACCACCAGCACCTCCAGTCGTGGAGAATCCTATTGACACCTTGGACGTGCCGTTTATGAGATACTTCCAGATCCTTGTGCCTGCCAATATCTTCCGCGACCCTGTACAGGGGTCGACACGAGAGCTATTGCTGACGCTTCTCGATGGGAACAACGCGCCACTGAAGCCGGACTCGTGGGTTCAGTTCAATGCGACGTCACAGACAATTGGTGGCATCGCCCTCGATGCAGCGCTCAAGAATTCTCCCCAAAAGTTCGTGCTCCGTGCGGAGAATTCTGCCGGCCTCAGTGTCAGTGATACTTTCATCATAACTGTAAATTCAACAGAGGCCAGCGTCAAACGGAATCATATGTTCAGTGCTACTTATAACTTACAGTACGATAAATTCATCAATTCGGTGCCAAAGGTCATGACTCTCCTGGATCGTATTGGATCGTACTTTGGAGGAACAATGAAACAGATTCAAATTGATGCCATTCAGGAAGGATCAGTAATCATTGATTGGAGTAACTTTACACTGGGAGTAGACTCTTGTGAAAATTCAACGATTTATCAGTTATTTTCACAACTCATTTCTGCGGACGGTTCTCCAAATCCGAAGTTCGTTGCCGCAATGGGAGCAGAGTACCCCGTCATGAATGTCGGGGTGAATGTGTCTGGGAATTGCGTGCCCCCTCCATTACCGTACACAGATAACGGTATTGTTTATATAGCCATCCTTGTCCCCGTTATCATCGTCCTTATTGTAATCATAGCAATCGTCATTTACTGTATTTGCAATCGGCGACAGAAACGCCTGTCGGGACGATTCCTAATTGAGGAGGACACCCCTATTGACCAAAGTGATCGCAAGCCAACGTTCCTGCCGGCAGATCTGGAAATGGCCAATTTTTACGAAGCACCCAGAAAACCACGCAAACCGTTAATGTTTGATAATGAAGGTGCAGAAAACTATCCTGATATTAGTGCCCCCTATGAACCCCCTCCAGATCGCCCAGATCCGCCTGATTACTTAATATCGACTGACCCAGCTTTTCAGTTTACCAGGCCATCGCCGCCACCGAGTTATCATAGTGACACATCGAACCCACCCCCAAGTTACAGGTTACCCCCTCCATACAGTCGTCATTCACACGCGTGATCAAAGAGCGAGGAATTTAAAATTGTGTGCCTCTTTCTAAATTTGGATTCAGTACCAGGCTGCCTTTTTAACTCTCAGGGGACCTAAATTCACCAAGCGCCCGTAACTGTATACCCCTGAAGTTGGCCTTGTAGGAGTAGAATCCAGGGTTCCTCACAGGTACATGTACATATGTCACAATGTTTAGGAGACAAACTCATGTACATATGTCACAATGTTTAGGAGACAAACTCACGCATTTCTTGTGCTGAAGGCACAATTTATAATGTATTCAGCATGTGCTCCATGAAATATGCACAATGTACTTGTATTTATTTTTCACTGCGGTTATTTCTATGTACACTTTTGTCCAAAAGTAAAATTAGGCAGGAACGTTAATGTCAGAAAGGTTTCCTGGTATCAGTACCGTATATTGATATTTTCTTCCATTGTTGCATCGCATCATGTACAGTACATCTACGTCAAAATAACATAGAATAACACACTGCACGAGTTAATTATCTGATAGGAAACCATGCCGTCTATTTACTTCCTGACAAGACTGTACATGTATATACCTACTTAAATTATGAACTTTAGATAATTTTATCATAATCCACTGTAATCATGTATCTGCTGATTATGAATACATACTATTCTAATTTATGATTGTAAATGTAGTTTGTATATTTTAGGATGTCAAAATCACAAAGTGTACATAAATTCACTTTTGAAAGATGGCAGTGGCCATAGAGGCAGGTTTATGTCTCGTGTCATAAGACATCGCCATTTTGCCGGTACATCACCATTCAGATACGCAAATTGAGGGCAGAGATCAGTTAAACAGTATGCCTCTGCTTGGAGGATACCAATTAAAAGGCACCAAAGTTCTGTCCAGAACAGATTATTTCTATGCATTTGGACCTCTGTAGTCTCACAAATAAGGACATTTATCAATCCCAAAGGTGACCTTAATATATACCGGTAGGTTTCATTGTCTTAATGAATAAGGGCCAATTGATCACTTGTACTATTACTCACTTTTTGAAAGTTTTGAAGTTGTACATGTACATGCTTTAAATTTAGCTGCTCGTCTTGAGCAATTTATACAAATAAATATTTTAGAGAGGAACATGCTTTCCATTTATTCATTCGATATCAGTCATGTCAGTAGCACGCTTGTGGTACAAGGCAGTATCCCCTTGTCCTACACTTTGCATGGAGTAGCACAGCATACAGTCTAACTGAAGCTGGGGTGGGATTGCTGTTGTGCATCCACAATATGCATTGGATTGGGCCATAGTGACACCTATTGGTCAACTCACTCACAGCTCATTACTTAAAGCGAGCTGGTCATGTTCTGTCTGAACAGAGAATTGAATGCCGCCATCTTGAATCTATTCAGTACTCACATCAGGAATTTATTGCAACTAAGTTCATATTTGCAAAATTGCTGTGGCTTTACTACCTTGGAATACCATATGTGACCCGGCACGACAAAATGAGTCGAAATGCGCACATGAGAAGACCCAACATGTCCAAGGTGACACCAATGGTTCGCTGATTTCAGGATTGTCTGCCCATTGTGAAATTTGACTTGGTCGATTTTTGTGGTTGCTGTCTGGTTCCACCTTCGGTCTTCTGTGCGACTTCCGACTCATTTTGCTGTGCCGGGTCACATATACAACACGGTCAACTGCAAATCTACACTTACCTTGAGATGTAATGCACTGAAATACGGAATTTGTAATTCTGAAATTGTGAATTTCATGGATCGCTAATTATTATTAGTGTCATTTTTGAGTCGTGACAATTCCCTTGAACCTGGGAAATTCTGGGTCAGTACAGACGGGGACAGGATATTTCAGCCTTGGGAGTGAAGCGTTAACTTACATGCAGATAACACATCTACAAGAACGTGCAGATGACACAGCTACAACATGCAGACGGCACAGCTACAACATGCAGACGACTGATAGACACAACATGCAAACGCCACCAGCTATAAGAACATGCAGACACACAGCTACAAAATGCAGACATGGCTACAAGAACCTGCAGACAAGACGAACACCCAGCCATAAGAACATGCATACGACACGGGTACAAGAATATGCCGACAACACAGCAACAAAGAATATGCAGACGACACAGCTACAAGAACATGCCGATGACACAGCTACAAGTATGCAGACGACATAGCTACAAAACATGCCGACAGTTACAAGAACATACAGACGACACAGCTACGTGAATATGCAGACAACATAGCTACAAGAATGTGCAGACGACATAGCTACAAGAATATGCAGACGACACAGCTACAAGAACATGCCACTGACACAGCTACAAGTATGCAGATGACATACCTACAAAACATGCCGACAATTACAAGAACATGCAGACGACACAGCTACATGAATATGCAGACGTCATAGCTACAAGAATATGCAGACAACATACATATAGCTACAAGAATATGCAGATGACTCGGCTACAAGAACAAGCAAACAACACAGCTACAAGAACATGCAGACGACACAGCGAGAACGGAATACCGCAGACAATCAATGCTGGTGAAATAGTGGTGCATCTATCATCACAGGTTAGGGAGCTCAAACAAATTCATGCAACAATGTGGATGAAAATCCCAACAAATTAATCAGAAAGAAAAACACTCATTGTTGTCGACAATATTTTTTTTATTGCAAACTTTTTCCGGTGTGCTGAAATTTACAGCACATACAAAATGTAACCAACTGGAATATGGGCGTCTACATAAAATGGAATCCCACAGGCAGCCAATAAATAACTCTGTTCAACTTGACGTCGGAAGCGGCAGGCAATCCCAATTCTGACAGATCTCCAATTCGTGGATTGATCTTTATTGTGTTGATGATTTCAGTCTGTTCATTTCTTCCCCTGCTGGTGAGCTGGTGCTGTATTCTCCGCTGCATCTCTGAGAAAAAAGAAAACTGGGATCACTACTGAACACGCCAAAAGACAACAGCTCTCAAATTTGCGTACAACAGAAGACAAGAGATTTCAAATTTGAGCACGGAAGACACAACTTTGTACAGATCCTGCTAAATCCAAAGAGAAGCAAGGGCAGCAGTACATTGTATAATTCATTCAATGGGTCATATGAATAAAGACTAGCATATGCTTTTACTTCAGATTTGTACAGCATTGCCTAGTGCATTTGTATTGAAAAATTCAAGTAAAAGCATTAACTACTATTTATTCATACGACCCAACAAGTCTTTACTTACCCTCCATCCTGATCTTCATTCAGGTGTTTGTACAACTCTGCCTTGTTGCTGCCCTGATTCTCCAGACGACCATCAAACTCTGCGTGACGCTGGGAATGTATCGTGTTCACTCGTGATGTCCACAGACTCAGTAATGACATTGGACCTGAGAATGGAACAAAAGATGTTTGGGGTAGGGATTACAAGAGGTCACTCGCCTTATAAATTATGATGGAAACGAGGAAAGGGTTAACGGCCTTACAACACATTAGCAGAAATGTACGTCTCGGCGGGTTGACAATAGTAGTGGACAGCAGTGATAATAGTTGAGTAAACTGATGACCGGTGATGATCACCTGCGACTTGTGCCTACTTTTGGTAGATCGAGTCACAAATGTTCAATGTATTTCAATTGACAAGCCTACCTGATTTACCACCTGTGTTAAAACCGCTCGGCTTGAATTTCTTCGAGGGTGGTTCCTCTTTAACTGGTAACTTCTTACTATTATAATCTTCTTTCTCTCGTTCTGTCATTTTTTGATATCTAAAAACGAAAGGGAGGGGGTCAAAAATCCCTTATAAATGACAATAAATAAACTGACGAGGCAGGGCACGACTTACCTTTCTAGATCTTTCCACGCAGGGTCCGCTTCATTAGTGTCCATCTTTTCCTCCTTGACGACGACCTTTTCTTGTCCTTTCTTGAGACCTTTCGGATCTATTTCCTGTTTCCGGCACAGGAGCAGGCATTCGAGTACGCGTTCGTGGGCTGGAGATGTCGTGGCGTGCGCACGCACCAGTGCTTCAACCTCACTCCACATCTGGCGATACTGCTCCTCTCTAAAACAACCAGAAAGGTACGAGGTTGAATATTTCAAAATTCAACAAGATGCGTGGCCAAGTGGAAAACTCACACAAATATGGCACATAACTTCACTGCCGGTCACCTCTAATGTGACATTAGAGGTGACCGGCAGTGAAGTTCCCAGTCAGCAGGGTTTGGTGAAATCTTACCTCTTGGGTCCCTTTCCTCGACTTCCCGCCACAGTGATAGGTAACGCCTCATTCCGACTTTCCAACTCCACGAGGTGAAAAATGGCTTTCTTACAGTCCAACACCTCCTCGTCTTCGAGTTTTTCTTTTACGATGAGTGACGGTAGTGGGTCGAGATGCTGGCATGAAAACAGAAGGACGAGGAAATGTAACTTAGGAGAACAAATGAGCTGAATCTAGGTTTTCACGTGTTCATGCACTAAAATTACCTTGGGGTATCAGGAAAACAAAGATAGGGGATGGACAATCCTTCCCTCATTATAACCAAGACAGGTAAGTCGGTCTTTTCCCTTCTTGATATGACACAATGCAGTCACAGTGAAGACCACGCCTTCAGATTGGTTGAGAAATGGGGGTCAGCAGAAAAATAATCCCAGCCAATTTGTCCATTGAGAAGCCAAGAAAAGTCAACTTACAGATGTCATGTTGAAGATGATTGAATCTCCAATGGTCATTGGCCAAACTCTCAGCATTCTTTCAATCTGAGCTTTCGCTGAAACAACAGAGGGAATGTTTAGCAAAGTGTTCATTTCGAGAGTCAGGAAGGGTGCAGTAGTGACATCAGCTCAAGCCCAACAGGTTGCCCCCCTCCCCAAGTTGGAAGTTTCAGCAAAGTCCTTGATAGTATTTAGGCAGCGAGGGGATACTGACGGCTGAATTTACTAAGAGTGTCATGAGAAATAAGGGACCTTGAATTATCAGACACACAAAATGCTTTCACAAAGTTTACCTCGTTTTACTGGCAATTCGTCCGTCTCATCAACATCTATGGCTGGTGCCAGGCGATTTTCCCGCATAAACTCTCCAAAGTCCTGCAAGAAAATCAAATGTAAATCCCATTGTTTCCTTACACACAGGAAAACCTGAATATTCCGTCCATTAAGGAAAGATGGGAAAACCTGAATATTCCGTCCATTCTGAGGAGTGTAACTTCCTTAACTTACTGTGATTCTGTAATCTGTCACTCTGCCTCCGCTTCCCTCACTAATGGATGGTGGATCCTCAAGAATGGACCGTGCCGTCGCCAGAACATGAATGTAGATCTCTCCACC
>NMRB01000967.1:138530-149813 GCA_002633025.1 Notospermus geniculatus | reverse complement strand
TGTCCTCTTGGCAGGTGTCCTCAGAGGCAGGTTCCATCCACGACAGATGCAAGTCTTCTCTCAATATCCACAAGAAATACAACACTGATCAAATACACTAATTTTAAAGAATAACTTATTCTTGAATAATAAAATGTATATCACAGGATACAACAATTTTTTCTCCATTTACAATGAAATATATCTCAAAATAGATTCCTCTCTTCTAAGAGAGGATTCCTCTCTTGTCTATTTTTGATATATATCGCAGACACTTCATGAACAATGAGAATCGCACGTTTACACTACAGACATACCATACATTCACTCAATAAGCACCATCAGCAATGAATAAACTTCCATTTTGTCTGTCAAGTGTTCAGAAAAAAAATCTGGTGGACTTTATACAGCAAAAGCATCACCGGTACGTACTCTATTATTAGATCTATAAGGCCTACCAGGATTACTGTGATTAGAGTTCTTACGCACAGGCCTACCATTACTGTGACCTGTGTCAAAGTAATAAAACAGAAGTTCTTTCTCGGCACAAAACAGAAATACAATTTACCTGACTAGCCAGCTTTAAGCATAACACATGTACGGCATGATAATCTTTAGGAAAAAGACACAAATCTAGAGTAGAACAAATATGGCTAATTCAGTTGCCCTACATACATCACCATGAAATTCATACAGAACACAATAAATCCACAATCACTTGTACCGATACGGTATCTTCCAACCTGTTGATCACTTGGTGCAAAGCAGTGCAGATCCGGGGTCTGGACCCCAATTCCCTCCCCAGCATTCACTGATGTTTTGTTGGATTGGCCAGAAATTACATAAGGTGTCAAAATGTTCTGTGGGGGAGTGAATGGCCGCTAGAGTCCTTCCCAGAAAATTTCATGTGGCCACCACGCTGTCTACCCTTTGACTGGATCTGCCCCTGCAATGCATTTCTTGAGTGGCAACAGGACGAAGTCATGTCCTTGTCAGTGTCCAAGTGCAGCATTTGGAAGTGGTCCCAATGACCAGAAACTTAAAGGAGCATGGTATTGGATCTCAAATGCGTTATTTGACTGCCGACGTAGAGGGAGCCACCTAGCGGCAGTAAGACGAACTACAAAAATGCATTACAAAATGTTGCTTCAGATCACACTCACTGTGAACACAGCTTTCCACTTTAGTGCCAGCCATATTTTGACATCACCGGGTATGATGCGGACTGTCGCGTCCCGGTTTCCCGGTTTATTTTCCCTCTTTGGTGTCATGACATCATTGTAACATAAACCTTTGGCATTCTAACAGTCGTCTCATGAACCACCTCACCTGTCTCAGTCACCGGGGTCACATCATATAACTTCACAGGAACTGGTGGTCGCTCATCGTCAAGACTATCCCTCGAAGACCAGGACGTAGCACCATTCGCAGGTTGAGAAGAAGACGAGGACTTATAGGAGACCACCTGTGGGGAAGAGCCAGGTTTATTTACAGGATGGAAGGTCTGAGAATCGGACGGGGAACGGTAGAATGTTGAGTCAGGAGTGGATGTATTTCTGCGTTGGTTTTTTGGCGAGGCAAGAAAAGGAGCGGATAATTTCCTACGAGAAGTTTTGGGAGACCCCTCAGTGGATGAAATCATGGCCCCCAATAGTCCATTGAGCAGAGATGATGAAATGGATCTGAAGTAGTGGGTGCCACGGGGAGCATCGGTTTGGTTTCTCACAGGGAGACTAGGAGGAATGGACTCGGATGTACTTCTACCAGGAGATTTCAGAGCAGTTTGTGAATCAGCCTTTGGAGGAAGGTCACAGGAACTACTTTCATTTTCGAACGCAATATACTCATAATCATCATCGTCCACAATAAAAGTTGTTGATGAAGATGTGTCTGGAATTATGGGGATGGTAGCAGATACATTGGACTGTGATAGGGTACAGTGTGGTTTATTATTGGAAACTGGATCTATACTAGAGGTTGTAAAAGGCACAGGTTTACTGAGAGGAGGATCTTGACATGTACCAAAGCTGCTGGGGAGATTTATTGATTCCAAGGGAGGAACACCACTACCGATATGTAGCTGACAAGATAAGCCATGGTTAGGATGGTCACTGTTTGCTGTGACTTTTGTTTTAACCTCCTGAAATAGGAACAGGGAGTCAACAGGTGATGAAAACACTTTCAGGCGTGTCACACTTTAGTCACATGACCTCAGACAATGGCGCCGATCTCCGGTTGCTTTGTCATCCGACATCGCTCAACAATGATCGCTGACAGATGGCAAAGTAACATCTCTCAATCGAAGTGTAAAGCGGCCTAATTTCACAACCTGAGAAGCAAGCCTAACTACAGGTTAATAAGAGAAAATCTACATCGTATGTCTATCACTAGAAATTTTTCAACCACTTACCGAACTGCTCTGGTCCTGTTTGAAAGACAATTACTGAGTTTAATTGTTTTAATGAATCACAACACGATTTTGGGTACTCCCATCTCCAACGCAGAGGTCAGATGGTTTCACCAAGTGGAGCAAACCAAATAGTACACCGAACGCCATACCTCTGGACTAGCGAGATTGGGTAACCTCCTGACCTAAACTGAAGTCTTGGTAGAGCTGCACTTGTCAGGTACTCAATGAGCAGCTCATTCATCCTTTCAGACTAATCAAGATGACAAAAGCGACCATCTTGAACCACCAAGGGTTCCTATCGCTTTGCCTTCGGACAACTCCGGAGCATAGTCCGAAGGCGAAGTGATCGTAGGCCTTGACATTTCAAGATGAAAAGTGACATAACAAAGATTGATAGCAGGTCCTTATGCGGACACTGTGTCCCTGTAGGGTGTGTATCTGGAATCCGCTGCAACAGTACTCACCGAATAGAGGCTATCTAGATCTGGGTTGTCCTGTTTATCTGTTGTCTCATCAGCTCCTAAAGAAAACAGAAATAATGAAATGATTGCTACCTGTTGAAACAAACAGTAAAGAAAGCTTGTCTTTCTTTTGTATTTGTAGGCTATTTGTATTTCAGTCAGGGCCAAAGCCACAGCATTATTGGCCCTGGTAGGTACGGAGGAGGCCATCTCAAGCTACTCGTGTTCCTCACTTGGATGGGGTCTTTTACTTGCCCTTGCAAAGAAACAGGTACATGCCACCACAGCTTACTGTCCCATGCAACGGACGTGAAGAGCCGGGAATGAAATCCCATATGGCCCAGGCTGGATTCGAACCTGGGACCTGCCGCTTGCTGAGCGGACGTGATAACCACTCAGCTCTCTGGGCTCCTTGTCTTTCTTTCAAAACAAGCTTGAAACACCACCACCATTGCGTAATTCAAGAGTGACTTGATGTGGACGTGCATGAAAGAGTGTTTTGTCCTGAACCAGAAAAATAATACAGTGGAACCTGCCTTAGCAGACACCTCTGCCTGGAGGACACCTCTTATATATGTGACCCACTCTGGCGAAAAGAGTCGCATGTTGCTCAGAACGTGAGCCTTAGAAACGTAATGAGGTGACACCAGGAGAGAATGGAAGAAATAGATTCTTTCAGATTTCATAATAGGCAGACAACACATTTGGTCTCAACCTGCCAAGGTAAGAGTGACATGCGTCTGGTTTTGCCAGAGCGGGTCACATATGTAGGCCTAAGGGGAGAAGATGGGAGTGGATGAAGCAGCTGTGTAAGAAGAATCAGGAATGCGAGGATGAGCATGGTGGCGTAATGGCGGGAGAGTCTGGTTCATGACCGGGAGGCTTGGAGTTTTGGGACTTTTGGCTGAGCGTTGCCACTCTGTCCACTCAACCGGTGATTACCAGGCAACCGGGTGATTTTATTGAGGTTATTGGTTAACCACTTCACTTTGGGAGACTGGATTTCCACTCCATTATGATATTATGTGACCACAGTGCCACATACTTTAAATGCACTGACATCGCATACCGTACTTTTAAACGTGACGTCATAACGGCACAAATTTCCATAGTGAAGTGGTTAATACAGGGGTAGATGGCTTCATCATACGCAAATCCTCCAAAAGCACGGCATGCAGCAAAGAATGTGTCAACATGCTGCTCACCAACAGAACTAGGCACTTCTGTTTTTCCACCCAATGTTTCATAGGGGTTCTCATCATCCAACCAATCAGGAAGAAGCTTGGTTCGTCTGATTACGGAACCCTGTGTACTTTGGTCTTTATGTGCGATACATTGAAAATCTGCTGGTTTTTCACTTGGGAGAGACGGAGTTTCTCGATTTTGACCTAGATATAGGGGAGCATGAATTATTTTACATCCAGATCATCTAAACCCTTGTCAACCCCTCTAAACACATTTCATGTTCACTCCTGCGTGTAGGAGTGAAATGCACTCAGAGTGGTAGACAGCATGCAGGAGTGAAATGCGTCCAGAGCGGTAGAAAGGGGTTGCCTTTCTATCTGGTGCCCGGTGATGTCGACAGCGGTCACATCCAGATACTGGAATTGGTTAGATGAGGGGTTAAAGTTGTCTACGGCTTTGAGGTTAATGCGTGGCCCAAAATGATGGCGACTTAAAATCTTCTATGAGGGTTAGGATCCAAAGTCCATAAATGGGCAGCTGAACTGCAAAATGCATGAGTTTGCTATAGAGGCTTTGCAAATGACGTCACAAGCCGCTATGCTGGAGGACACATGCTGCAGACGCGCAGCGAAATGAGCTGTGCATGCCCCAATGACGTTACATCAAACAATGGCGTGGCGCACTTCACGCAAGCCACGTCACGGTCGGCTCACCCCTCTGCACCCTGTGTCCCAAGAATGGCCGCCAAGATGACGTCATTGCAAAGCCTCTATAGGGAGGTTAAAAGTGTCATGGCTTCAGCCCAACATGTGATTTGATAGCATGTTATGAGGGGTTCAACACAAGCTTCAAGACATACAAGATGCCAAAACCAGCCAAGAACGCCCGATGACACTTTAGACCGCCCAGATCTAATCTATTCACTCAGCATTCAGAATAAAATTTGGATAGATTTTAGTACGTCTTACCAGCTGTTCCAGCCACATCAACATAGCTGTATGAACTGTCATTTGCTGCAACACTTTCCTCTAGTTTATAAGTACCGGTACCGGTACTTTCGCTCTGATGCAAAGTGGAATGTGATAGCTGTGCTCCGACACTTTTTACCATTTCATATGGTTCAGAATAATCTGAACTTTCTGACATTTGTCTTTGGAATTCTGTTTTGTCTGCATTGCTGACCAGCTCCCTCGGCTTTGGTAAAGGAAGGGGAACTTTCTTTCTCTCTTCATTGGGTGATCCTTGACTTGCATCACTCCCAACTCGGTGTCTAGGAAGGGCCTTAGGAGCGTCAATTTTACCAGTTTTCTCACCGCTATTAGTTTTTTTCCATCCCTTTATACGATTCGACTTTGCAGCCGCCTCTGGTTTCACTGCAGTTTTTTCATGAGGTAAAGATGACTTTTGTGATTTATCCATAGTTTTCTCGACGCAAACTTTATCGATGGATGATGCCCGTTTTTTGGCCACAGGATGTGCCATAACCCCTGCGACTGGTATCCCAGTGTGTTCCAATTTCTGGCGGAGTTCGTTCACATTTGCTACATGTACATGATCTTCAACATCGTCACTCTGATAAGATACGTCAGCACCATTTTTTCCCTTCTTAGCTTTACCTTTCATCATTTGCTCACCAAAGTTCAGTAGGTTCTTTTCAGTTTTTCCTGACTCGTCTTTCTCTAGTGTCGATTGAGATCTACCCTTCTCAGCACTTCCCTTCTTGGGAGGTAAATCTGGAGACCGAGACGAGTCACCTATCACTGACTTTTGTTTCCTCTTAAGAGAACCTAACGAAAACTTCCGTTGTACAGGGAGCTTTTCCTGTTTTGTTGTAGGATCCGACTTCCTGCCATCTTGCTCAGGAAGCAGATTTGTCTTCTTCACAGGAAGGGCTGGTGGACCTTGCTTTTCCTGCGTTGCGTTTGAAGTTGGGTCTGATTTCCTACCATCTTGATCAGGAGCTGGGCTTGTCTTTTTCGCGGGCAGTGCCGGTGGCCCTTGTCCCCAATTTCTACCTTTGTCTTCTGTGACCTTCTTCGTACCGGGCTGAATCCCCGCATTCATCTTGCTGAGGCTGCGGGAAACTGCATAGAATTTATCTGGTGTTTCATCATCTTCGTCCGTTACCATGTTTGCAATTGTTTCCATGATGATTTTTTCTGCAGCATGGGACGACAAACGTTTCTTTGGTAGTGAATCAGCATTCACGTAGATGTCTTCATTCACATCTGAAGAAAACACTAAAGTTAGATAATACTAAACAAGAACGTGCACAATCTGCCCTCCAATGATAAAAGGCAGTCCCTCCATTGATGAACAGAGGGGGCATGGTTGATCCAAGTAATAGCTACTCTCTCCACTTCAGTGTATTTGATAATACAAACAGCACTACTACTTCAAGCGATCACCATCCCACTGCTACTACCGTTCACCACGAATGGCAAAGCACCTTGAAATGTTGTTTTAATTTCTTGTTTTACTGACAGATGGTTCTGCGTTCAGATTGGAAATCGGTTCATTACAGGTGGCCAAAAGGAACCAAGCAACTGAAATTGGCCACCATCGGAGTTAACGGGTTAAACATCAGACTTGTACCAACTGAAGGGGGAACAGTACGTTAACCCAATAAAGCCACCTATTTTTTGGCACTTTCCATCTGTAGCGCATACCACTCTGAACTGCATTAAGCTATATAGAAAGATGTATAATCTGTCAAGGCGGTTTATGGCGGTATCGGTGTCTGGCGACATGGCGGTTTGTGGTGCTTTTTGGCAGTAATTGATGATTTTGATTTCTACATAAGAGGTGATGGCTGGTTTTTTTGTCAAAGTGTCCATGGCCTTCTAGGTGGCTCACGGCAGGGCGGTTTAGAGCGGCATGGGGTCTATTGGGTTAAGTATAGAGTACAGAGGTCTTACCTTCTTTTTTATCCCCAAGGTTCATCCCCCTCACATCTTCATAGATATCCTGAAATAAAAAGAATAAACGAAGGGAAATAAAATATCCAAATTACACAAATCCTATGTTATAGTTTTTCCATGGAAAGTGGTCACATGTTACAGAATGTACCGTCGTCTGCTGATGGAATGAATGAATCACTGGCAGCCACGTAAACTTTTCTATTTCGGGAGGTTACTAAACCAGCAAATGGTGTACATCCATGACTACATGTGGGCGCTACTGTTCCTTGCACTAACCAGGCCTACTGTGCTGCACGCCCACTTACCTCAATAACTTCTCTCCCCGCCCCTTCCACCACCACGTTCTCATAAAGGTGATCTTTAATCATCGATAAATGTTGCTCAAATAATTCAGCGATTGCTTGATGAACGAGAATGTACTGATCCTGAAGAAGAAGAAAAGTGTTACAAAATTCAGGCTGGTAAATTCATACTTATGACGCTGATTTCCACGTCGCACACATACAATTATGTAAGGGTATGGTTTTGTTTTAAAATATTACTTACAAAGTGCACAAAAGTGAAATGAATCTGAGAAAACTATGTCTACCTTGGTCTGCACACAGGATAGTCTTTGCTTCCTCATCTCCACAATGATGTTAAAAACATTGAATTCTTCTGTCAGGGTCTAAAAAAAATTGGGAATGTTTATTACAGGCACAGAAGAAATGAAGATCAATCACACTTCGTGGTTTCTAAAGTCAACCAAGAGAATCTTGCACTTTTTCAGAGGAAACGACCATTTTGAATGGCCCAAGGCCATGTGCCCACCTCGGCGGTACGTACATATAGAGTGGAACATTAGTGGACATCTTTGTTAGAAGAACACCTCATTGAGGACACCAGAGTTAGGTCCCAAATTGTCATTTCTATTCATTTTGACCTCCTTTAATGAGGGCACCTCTCAGCTGACGACAGCATTTTTCAGTGTCAAAATGTGTCCTTAATTGTGTGCTTCTACAGTAGTCTCAAAGGCCAACCACGTGTTTCAACTTTAGTCCTCTATTGCGACAGGCCTGCATGCATTCAGTTCCCATCTGTCATGACTCACCCCATTTTTAAGAACATTCCATGCATAATCCACGGCACAGATGGTTCCTGTTCTTCCACAACCGGCGCTAGACAGATAAACAAGGATGATTGTCAATAGACTCTATCACTCCAAAAGAGTGCAGCACCTGACGGGCCAGCGTCATGATGTCCCACACGTCATTTCATGATGTCTTGAGGTGAGACAGAAAAAATCTAATTGTTTCACGACATCATGATCGTTGAAACAACTGAATTTTTTTTCGAGTCACGTCATGGCGTTCAGAAATGACGTGCGGGACATCATGACGCTGGATCCGTCAGGTGCTGCACTCTTTTGGAGTGATATCGTCTGGTACTGGTACTGGTAACTTTTTTGACACTTGGACCGACTCACAAGTTAAGAATTAGTGAAGTCCACACCACAAAAACAACAGACTACATGTAAGACAGAATGGCAAAGAGACTGACCTGCAATGTACTACAATTGGATGAGAATCACCAGGCTGAGCAACACGGATCATCGCTATCATATCTAACAGGGACGTACACGTCTCCGGCGCGCCATGGTCTGGCCAATTTACATAGTGAAACTGCTGAATGGGGCGTTCAGTGGTGCCATCACTCGCCAGCAAATGACGAACCACGAAGTCTTCACAGATGAGATCTTCTCGAACCTAACAAGGAAGTAGGCCACACAAGATAATTGAGCATTCAGGAAGAAAGAAAACAAGTCAATAGAACCTCCCTTAGTGGACATCTCTGCCAAAAGGACACCTCTCTACCAAGGATGCAGACGTTCGATCCAAAATTGACCATTTCTACCCATTTTGACCTCTGTAATCAGGACACCTCGCCAATACGAGAGAACGTCTGTCAGTCATGAAGGTGCGAGTCTTTGATAGAAAGGTTGCACTGAATCAACTTCCTGGTTGAAATCAAAATCCCAAAGTATTTGGTCCGCTGAACTGATGACTTTTATTACGGTAGCAAAAAGATTGGTATTATTCTCTGCGCTAGGGGTGGCGGTAGTGTGCAGCAAAAAAACCACTTACCAGTTTTATATTTATGTTTCTAAACCATTTCTCCTCACCATTGTAGGGCCAATACCTCTCACACTTGGCCTGAAAATATGTAAAATCAGGCCACTTTTATCAAAATAGTGAATTGTCCCCTCCTGTCCGCGAAAAATGACCCCCGCAAGGGACCTTCATCAGAAAAAGTCTGCAGGATTTGCAGACCTAAATGTCTTTTGACTTCCCATCCTGGCTTTTCCTACAGAAGGGTACCGGCAGACTCCGAACACATTTCGTAATTAATTGAAAATCCCCGACTCTGTTATTTCATGATTTCTTGATACAATTCCTACCTTTCCAGCCTCTCTTTCATTGCACGCCATGACGACAACCTCGATTTCATACTGCCATAGCATCGCCCAGAAATCATCGACCGTGTGAGGTAACGGACCCTGCGAGGCAATGTATGATGTCCGTCCCGTGGGACCCTGGAATAAACACATGATACTTTGACATCCTTGTTTGAGAGCCTCTCTGCCATCTTTTTTTAGCTCCCGTCCTCGTGATTGTGCACTCTCTGATTTCTGTGGAGTGCGGCGGTGTCATGCTTTTGAGCTTTGAACTCATGTCTGAGATGTGGCAGGTTCAATTCTTGACAGGGTCACAGTTAGTCCCCTCAATTACATGACTGAGAGTGATCAGAAGGGGCTAAAGGGAATAAGTTTCAAAAAAGTGTCAGAGTGCCAGTGTTTTGCAACTGACGACACCTAAAACATGACACGAAAGCTCACATTCCTCACCTGAATGAAGTTGGCATTGATATAATCTGACCCAGGGAGACCTTCAAAAGGCAACAGACTAACTCTGGTGCAGTCAACTGAAAGTAGATGGCAATATTTGAAACAAATACCATGTGATAAGCGTGGGGAAGCATTCAAAATGGCAGTGATTAGGCCTACTTGGGCGCAATGAAAGATAAGATGCAGTGTATAGGCTACTGACTGAGTCAAGAGTGATGAAAACACACAAGCAGAAATCAACAAACATTGTTGTCCCGCTCAGGTTCCAAATTCGATCTAGTCAGACTTCTGCATGTGATGAGGGTGACTCTCTTTGATATATCACACTCAGGTTTTTGCTGCTTACACCAGTCTCCTCCTGCTTTACATTTATTCGCCAATATTTGTGAGCCGCTCTGGCAAAACCCAGGCGCGGATCCAAGGGGGGGCGCACCCGCCGCACGCCCCCCCCTTTCGGCCAAAAAATCTTTAAAATCGACCGTGAAATTCTGAAATCTGGAGCAAATCATTGAAATTCACCGCAGATTTCAATGTTTCTAGCACAGTGCGCCCCCTCTTTCCCGAAATCCTGGATCCGTCCCCGAAACCAGACGCTTGTCGCTCTTACCTTTGAGACCAAATGTTTGTCAGTTTCAATATTGTCTGCCTGTTACGAAATCTGACAGTTAACCTATTTCTTCCATTCTCTCCTGGTGTTATCTTAGTTCGTTCAGGCTGAACTTCTGAGTGACAAGCTTCTGGTTTCGCCAGAGCAGCTCACATTTATCATTGCTACATGTACTTATTCATCGAGTAATGGTGTATTTGGCATGTGGCTCTCAACTTCACATTTATCTTTAAGTGTTAACAAGCCCATATGATGTATCAGTTTCTTCCCGGCCATGACAGCACAGTAACACACTCATGCATAATTGGATCATCTTTCTCAAGTCCAGTAATTAATGACAAATTTCCTGGAGGTGGATTCTAGTTTTGCTGAGTGTACGTACAATACATGAACTTCCGTGTTGATTTATTCAACTCGAATTTCAATTAGTGTTTTTTCGTTTAAATATGAATAATGCATCTTACACAGAAGTTCAAAGTCCACATGGATGATTTCAGCAGGCTTAGTATTGAAATGAATTTCCTTAAAACATTGCACAATAGCTGAGCAACAAATATGGCATCATAGCTCATAGACAGCATGGGTAAATTTATGTACAGCAGTGTATTGTACCCGCATCGGTCACAGGGGCGGAGCCACAATTTTGGAAAAGAGTGGGCGCACTGTGCTAGAAACATTGAAATCTGTGGTGAATTTCAATGATTTGCTCCAAATTTCAGAATTTCACAGTCAATTTTACAGATTTGTTGGCCGAAATGGGAGGCGCGTGCCGGGTGCCCCCCCCCCCGATCCGCACCTGGGTCACCCCATCCAAGTAGTGATCGCGCTCAACGTTG
>NMRB01000967.1:120590-138493 GCA_002633025.1 Notospermus geniculatus | reverse complement strand
GCCCCCCCCCCCCCCCGCCGATCCGCACCTGGGTCACCCATATCCAAGTAGTGATCGCGCTCAACGTTGCTTATAACTTGTAGCTCCGAGGCCAACGCGCTACCACTAGGCCATAAAGGAAATCCTCTGTGGCCGGTGGGTTAAGCCGTGCCATATAGTAGCTGGAAGGGGTTCAATCAGCAGGAGGAAACCAGAGTGCCTGGAGAAAACCTGCACTGTTGAAGATTGTCATCCTCTCTTATCACATGAAGAGTGGATCGGACCACAGTGGCGCGTCAATATAGGCCTAGTTTCAGATGCTCCCATGCACAAGCTGACACCAACCGAGCGGTTCGCTTGGGGTGTCAGCTTGTGGGAGCATCTAAAACTAGGCCTATATTGACGCGCCACTGTGATTGGACCAGGGATCTAACCCACAGAACCTCATAGGTGAAAACTGCATCAATCCTTCCACTTCACCACTAAGCCCTATGGATTTCTGCGATAGGCCTAGCTGTTGATATCTTACACGGACGTATATCCTTGTATCGATTCTTTCGGTTGTTTTCTTCCAGCGCTCCGACCAATGCAGCATATTCCTCATTCTGAGTAAGTTGACGACTCAAGTCACGAAGTGCCTGAAAAAGAATTGCCCCGATGTAAGAAATGTGCAAACTATAACAGGGACAGATGACAGTATCGCACCCGGCCATCATCCAAGTCATCATATCTTTTGAATACAGAGAGAGGGCCAAATATGGCATTAGGCCTACTGGCTCCACCATTGGGTGATCTTATTAGTGCATCGGTAGGAGGAAACTGGAGTAACCGCGGTGAACCTGCCCTTTCTGAAGTAAAGAGTTTCCTTTTCATGTGGGAGAAGGCGACATAATTCCTTTTTCTCGCCATGACATCAACTATCAGCATGTGTCATTCCAGGTTTCATCTGATTATGATTGGGGTTCTGGCCGCCAAAAGGCAAATCCCCATTCATAATGTCATCAGGGGCACCAATCCAGGATTTGGGGAAAAAGAGGGGGTGCCATGTGGTAGGAACATTGAAAATTGCTCCAAATTCCAGAATTTCAGTAGTCGATTTTACAGATTTGTTGGCCAAAAGAGAGACGCGTGCCCAGGGCGCCCCCCTGTGGATCTGCGCCTGGTCATACAAAAATCAGTAGGCCTACCATACGTTCGACGTGATGCCTTGAAGTTTCAACACAATCAAAATAATGGGTAAAATGTAGGCCTACTCTACCCGGTAGTTGATTATACAAGCATAGGCCTATATACATGTAAATCCTATATCATACATTGTATACCTATCAATATAGCACAGTTTACAAACATACAACACTACACACTACTCTGCTACTAGCCCATGCCAACTTACCAGGAACTCAGAGCCAAGAGGATCATCTTCTGAAGAAAGTACCTTTTCCACCCGATCAAGAAATTTCTGTAAAAGTAATTTCAGCGACATTCTTCACCAATTGTCTCATCTATTCTACTTTTAATACAGGTTCATCTTCACTGACAGGAAAGTTCTCAACCAGGAAGTAACATCATGAAGTTCCTATAACTAACAACAGATGTCACCACTGAATAGTTCCCTGAGTGGTGGAGAGGGAGTTGAAGTCCAATAAAAGAATTCCTACAACAATATACTAATAATGATATGAGTGACTAGGCCTAACCGAATGTATCCTAAGTGGCTTGTTTCTCTGGCTGTTGTACAATATTTATTGCACAATATGAGGCCCAAAATAATGGGTGTCGTGTGCTTCTGGCATAATGGATCGAAGATTGGCAATAATATTGCTCATTTTGATCCTAATATTGTGCAATAATATTGCACATGGATAGCCGCTTTACACCTTTTCATCAGAGGTTGTATTTTTTTGAGTACCGGTAAGCCAACTGATCAGGATAGCCAAGAAAAAAAGCCCTGAGTCTTGGCCAGTGCCATCAACATTCCTGAGTAATGCTGATGACCTCCAGTGATCAGTTATTTCATCTGGCCCATGGAAACGAAAACATGCCTCCCTGATTCTCCCTATGTCCTACTTTAGGCCAAAAAAATAAAGTATTTGTTTCTTGTCCGCGCCCGCGTCATTCCCAGACCCACCGCATCGAAAAAATTTTTTTCACCAATTTCAAATTTTCCCTCGTTGCTTACGCAGCGCCTTCTATACAATGCACAGAAATGCTTCATCACTTGAAATCATCTGTATTTTTCATGAAATCTGTGCTTTAAACATGTAGAGAGATAGTTTGCTGGTGGTATTTCCCCCATCCATGAAGAAAACGGAAAAAAAATTATTTGAAAATAAAAAAAAAATTCCCATGCCCGCATCAATTTTCGCTGAGTTGCTGGACAAGAAACAGACAATATTTTTTTTGGCCTTACACCAGTGACAGTGACTGGCGGTGGTCGTCTGGTCAGCAAGGCGTACATTGTCTATCAAAGATTCTGGAAATCAGAAGTCGTTGAAACAACATACGATGTTATGCAATGATTATTCCAGCATTTATTGCATCACAGATTCACTGACCAGCAGTCATATACAGTTTTTACATCAATATCAATAGTCGCAGTACAAATTGTACAAAAATATAAATCAGTAACACATCAGACAGCAGAATCATTCCCCCCTATTCTTTAACTGAGTTAGGCCTATTGTAAGGAAATTTGCCAGCTAAAAAATTCTCCGTGATTCATAAAGTCACCAAGGAAAATAACGTAATCATCACAAGTTTATCAAATGAGTACCATATCAACACGACGGTGGAATCTCCTTAGCAGACACGTCTGCCAATATATGAAGTTGTAACTACCGTACATCAAATACAAAATGATATGAGAAATCACAGTGGCATTCAGTTGCATCATTTGTGATGCTATCGAAAATTCTGCCAATTCCTTGTTTCAAGAAATAACAGTTTATAAACTTCTTTATTGTACAACAATCTTTCCTTTCTGGCTACGATTCGTGAAGTTGTTATTTCTGCTACACATGTAGTAATAAGTCCCTTTCTTGAATTTTAAAACGACTCCTTCGAAAGACGCCGGTGCATTGTTCAATTGGTTCTGCAACTTGGTTTTGGACTGGGCGGATTGACCCCCACAGGTGGCTTTCTTTTCACACCTGAAATGTCAAGTTGGATTACATTACATCAAAAATTCGCTCGCTTATGAATTTTTGATTACATGTATATCATAACAGATTGGAACCTCTATATTAAAGGGCCAGGGTATTGCCACTTTTTGTCGACAGCTGGCACCACCGGCAACGGCAATACCATAGTTTTGCCTTTTGCCCCAGTGTTGGAGAATGTACGATTACAATGCAATGCATATGTGGATACCTAGGAACAAGAGTTACTCTACATTGGGCGAGGTTGATGAGTGGTAGTTTGACAACACTGTCAATAGAGGTCTCCCTTAACGCAGGAGTTTAGTGCAGGATAGGGAAGGAATACCGTGCCCCTTTAAGGATGATGTCCTGAATTGAGAGGTGTCCAGAGTAAAGAGGTCAAGATGAAAAGAAATGACCAATGCTGGACTGGATCCGTATGACTCAGGGACAGATCCAGGATTTCGGGAAAGAGGGGTGCACTGTGCTAGAAACATTTAAATCTGCGGTGAATTTCAATGATTTGCTCCAAATTTCAGAATTTCACGGTCGATTTTACAGATTTGTTGGCCGAAAGGGGGGCGTGCGGCGGATGCGCCCCCCTTGGATCCACGCCTGTGACTGAACCAATCATCTATCATTCGTTTATGACGGATGCACTGGGCATATTCACATGTAGATTCTTTCAATGTAACAAACAACACACACTCAACGAAAACCATGGAAAATCATTCTGCACTTACTTGTAATAACCTGAGGAAGCCACCATGATAGCCAAATCTTTTTTCAACATATTAGGATTAGAACCGCTCGGCGTCCACAGGACATTGGCATTCGTCCACATGTCTGTGTGCTCAAAGGGTGTCGGGAAGTTATCATTTAGGGAAGGAATCTGAACAATGTTGCTTCTGTCTGTTCCCCCTGTCCCCTCGCCGGCATCACCTGCTTGGCCGTCACCAGCTGGGTTGCCATTGTTATGGGTATTGGATCCTGGAAATGATGACGAACATATTAGAATTAAAGAGAATACAGCATAAACTGAGGTGGAATCTGCTGGGTTGCTGGTGCCAAATAAAATTTCAGCAAAAACAGATAAGCTCACTCGCTTATCTATTTTTGATCTCAGGCATCACAGGGTTTCTGCTGAAGTATTAGATTTAGTAGCAGGTTTTGTTAAAATAAGATATTTTTTTCCAGGGCAGCAATATTCCATTGTAAATAGCATTACAAAATTTGAGCCAATCATTTATTTCTGTCGCCAGTTTATTTTAAAAGTAGCTTTTGGCTCCTTTAGCTACTGCCAGCAGAAACCCTGAATCAAGAGATTTCTGAACACGACCGCCTCTGTCTGCATTGTGAGATTAAATGTAAAGCTAGCTACCGAGGTGAAATAGGTTGAGAACAGCCAGCAATTTCCGACATGAATTGGCAAAATTTGTTGCAAAAGATAAACCTGTAGGGTGAATCTATGGCAAATCGTCCTCTTACCTGTCCATTGGATATGTACAGCATCATTTGGTGTCATAGTCAGTTCATTGGGTACAAAGTCATACTCCACGGCAGGATAAACTTGGACGATATTGCCCCTCTTTCCTCGCACGTTCAGATTGAAAATTCTCTTCCCTTTCAGACTAGCAGGTCGTTGTTTCAGTTGAAAAACGTGCGTACGATCTTGGAATGTCCGGCCAAACTGTGCAGTGTTGATGGCAAGACGGAGTGGAGAGTGCCCGGCACCGATGTCCACGTAGGGATTTTGTTGGACTGGTGACTCAACTCGCTTGACTCTAGAAAATGGAAAGAGAAACTGGTGAATAGCAGACTTTGGTAAGAGCAAGTTTTGAGGTGCTTCAATGGAACTGAATTGCCGCAGAAAAGTCCAAGTTTTACCTGTTCTTTTTTATGTTTGATCTGTCGAGATGTCAGCTTTTAAACCAGTGGCTGTGAGGAAGGCTGCGGAAGACCTCCTGTGAAATACTTACATGTCCTCGTTGCTTTTACTGTCAGTGTAGTATGGGTCGTAATCATCTGTTGATATGTTGTACCTGAAAGGATATTATATTTTGATACTCAATAACTGTGAATTGGCAGTGCAAAGTAGTGCCTGGTCATTCTATCTGCGAGTATTTGTCGTTTTTTGTGTAGGAAGTTGCTGGGGGAAAAAAGCCTAATAAAATAAAACCAGAACAACTGCTCAATCCCTACCTGATTCGTAAGACGCAGTTGTAATCTTTTTTGGATGGGAAGTAGGGCAGCTTCCAAGTATATGTGTTTGGTACTCCAGCTCTCCCGTTGCCAAGGTGATTTGATCTAAAAATAAAACATTATTGGTAGTACGATATAAATGCATTATCCTCCCTTTCCCCAATAAGTACCCAAATGAAATCACCCTGTGAATTTGTCTTTTAGGGATCTTCCTAAAACGATAAACTGACAACAGAACTCACCTTGACCAAGGGGCCTCCTTACAGTCAGGTTGCGGCAAGGCAACAAGACATTCTGCCTTTGTCACATCGCTTGCGTCGTATGGTACACCCCAGACATAACCTTGCTTTTTATTTTTTTCACAGTCAGTTTTGCCTTTTGATGCTAGAATTTAAAGAATACAGTACTGTAACAAATTTAGAGTTTACATGTGCCTATGTCTGAGTTCAAGGTTATCATACTCACACACCATTGGCTGTCAGAGTGGCACAGTGGATACACCTGTCACCGCAGAGGTCCTAGGTTCAATCCCCGTCCAACCCATTCTTCATTTGACAGAGAGGATGACTCTCTTCGATGGTGCGTGAGGTTGTGAGGTTTACTCCAGACACTCCAGTGTGGACACTCCAGTTTCCTCCTGCTACACCCAATATTGTCTATAGAGGCTATGCACGCGACGTCATCAGCGAGGTGACGCCATGTTGGATGGAACGTTGTGACATGCTGACGCAGTGCATCTGACCACGTGCTCCGTCAATTTTCCATCCAACACGTGGCGTCATACCCATTGATGACGTCATTTGATGACGTCAGTGCATAGCCTCTATAGAGCCAAGAATGCGATACTTGGCACTCGGTTCTCAACTCAATACTTTATCCCTGCTCCAGTGTGCACATTGCCCCTGTACAGCACCAAATAACTAAGGTGAAAAGTGCAGATATGTAAGTGAAAGATAGACAATAGTTTTAAATCTGAAATCATCATCATCAGTTGGACTCACATTTCTCCAAGTAGTTGTATAAAAGCACCCATTTTCCTTTAGCTTCCTTGCAATCCTTTTCATTATTATACTTTGACCAGTGTTTCCTCTTTCCTCCAGGAGTGTAGTACTCTATACATTGGTGATATGGATGAATGTTGAAACTTTTCTTCCTGTAATATCTGCAAGAAAAGTACGATGGAACCTCTTTTTCAAGTGCGCCACCTTTGGGATTGCCAAAGTGATGTCCTTAATTGAGATGTGTTCTCATTGCACAGGTCAAAATGAACAGATACGACCAACTGGGAACAGAACTCAGCTGTCCTGAATAGAGAGGTGTCCTCCCAGCAGAGGTGTCGCTAAGGGAAGGATTTACTTACGAGCACATGGAAATATTCTGAGCCAACACAGCCAAGTCCTTCCACGGCGTCGGGTGCCAGTATGGGTAATAGTCACGCTCCTCAGGACATTCGTAACCATAGCGATTACCATTAGGATTCTGTCGAGTGTAGATGGCGCTGCTCACTCCAAGACCGTTATTGGTTTTCGGATTCTGGTCAGCAGTAAAAAGACCTAGGAATCAAGTGCAGACGTATAGAATCTAGTAATGACAACATATATTTACCGGTACTTGTGCAGATCTGCCGCAATTACAAGTCCTTTTCAGGGCAGATGTCCTGTCGACTTCAAACGAAGTATTCCACAGTCATAAATGTCAGCTGAAGGTTTAACAACTTTGTTACCCAACTGCTTCCATGAGCACAATCAGAAAAAAGATACATAAAGTTTGCAGATAAAACTCCATCAAATGGAACTGTCACTCTTATGCCCTACACCCTCATTAAGGTTTCTTGGGGTAAAATCTTATAAGAAAACAGAAACAGAATTTACCTACCCTTATTCCTTTCCCTCATGTAACAAGCATCATACCACGCCCAGGGTTCCTGTAGACCCTTATTATCAGCCACGTTATTTTTCTTTCTTTGCGTTGCTTTACCTTCTGCTTCATTCAAATTTTGTGCTCGCTGGAAATTCTGTGTTTGGGTGGTGACACCATCGCGCATCGTGTCCTTGGATGCTGAGTAAAGAACAAAAGACAAAATGATGGATGCGAATTTTTTTAAAACCCCACTGCACTGGGAGAAGACAAAGATGACCTTTCGTCCTTGTTGCAAAATCCTACAGGTCATCCCACAAAAATGTCTTCTCGTCCATAACATAACATCAACTGGGCATATACCGGTTGTGACATCACGTCACACCGTCAAATGAATCTAATCTAAGGTATTACCTGGTAATTTACTTTCTTGGCACATGTACTGTAGAACTATGTTACAATTCTGCTTATGAGGATCAGAATCTTCGTTCCCTCCACAGCCATGTTGATTTGTCCATTCAATGGGCAGAATAGTCTCTCCACCGTTCCCATCACTTTGGAAGTATTTCTGTAATTAACAAACATTAATATGATTAATTATCAATTAATTATCAATTAAACATTAATTAACCACCAACAAGGATAAAGAATAATCAAAAGATGTTACAAATGATGGAAGTGCCAAGTTTTTATCCCCTGGCTTCCACTTCCATCATCACTGAGGTGCTTCAAGTCCATGGTTCTCATTTTATGATGAATGCAACAGGACATTTGTGACTTGAACCCAATATATGAATTAAGATGTAGTAAAACAAAAATCTTACCATACTATACTGCTTATTCTTGTCGTTATTTGCTGCCTTATCAGTTGCATCTCCAACATTGTAGCCACCACGATTATTGTTCTGAAATAAATGATTCAAATTAATGTCAACATTTATAATTGCATGTAAAATCCAGATTCCTCCATTCACCTTCACTTCACCTGCCAAGACCATGAATTACAAAGATGATGACTGCCCATAGTTTTTTATGGTTGAGTTGCCCATAGAGAGCCAACTCGCATGAGGAACTATCACATTGAGCAGTGTCATCAATTCAGAGGGACAATACAATGATGGACAGCAGGAATGTGGAAGGCTGAATTCAGAGTGAGGGGTTTTATGCTTACCTGAGAGTCAAAGAGTCTGTTTGCATTGTTCCTGTTGGCAGACTTTTCATTCAGCCTGTCATTGCTGCCTCTCGGATTGTGTAGGTAGACATCACAGGTTGCAGAGCTTATCACAGTCAGAATGATAAGGAGAGCTTGAGGTAGTACGACTTTCATGATTGATCCTGGAAATGTGAAAGTGTAGTGTATGGTTAACTATCATGAAATAATGTAAAAGTATAATGACAGTAAAAATACAGAAAGGCCTGGTGGGGTAGTTACTCACCAGAGATATCAACTGATTTGAAATGAATCAATCGCAGAATGCCTACAACTGAAATACTTTTACCGGACAAATTTAGGACATTTAACTGTAAGCTCTCATGCCTACTAAACATAGGCCATATTTAGAACACTGGTGGCTCTCAGCACTGACTGTGTGAGTCACAGTCTAGGCCTATGACGACTTGCGTACAGAAGTTTCTTCAAGATCACCAAATATGGGAAGAATCTAGGCCTACTTGCTTTTCCTCTAATAACCCCTGAAGGCCTCTTGAATATCTTTCACAATCAATCACATTCTGACTTATTTCCTAATTAGTCTATTTATTCAACAATTATGCCTAACAACTTCTTGACCTACTGGCATAGGCCTATGCGCAGGCCTTAAGCCCCCTTCACACCAGCATCCTGACCAAGCCCCGATCTATTTCTGACCAAAATTGCCCCCAGAGCGTGGTGGTCGGAAAGAATCGTGGAACTTTTTGCACTGATCGTGGGTTTATATACGTTCAATCCCCGATGCAGGGCCGTTCTATCCTCGCTTTATATGATCAAGGCCGGATCTTTTCAAGACGCTTTTACGCTGTGATATGCGATCAAATGCCGATGCCTACGCTTAAAGCACGCTCTAACCTCGCTCTGTCCCCGATCGCGCCGCTCAAGATAAGACGCTTTTCCGCTTTCCACGCTCAACGCACGTGCTTATCCGAACCGATCATCGGGGCAAGCGTATCTACAGCGGAGGTACGTCTTGGGTAGAGCGTGAAAAAAAAGGAGCCCGCTGCACATAAGATCAACATAGGATCAACCCAGGACTATCCCGACCGGCACAGGACAAATATACGCTGAACCTGCGACCTCCCCGCTACATCCCAGTTCAACTCACGATCTTGATCCATCCCCGATCATCCCCGCTATTTTTCGGAGGGTTTAAAATTCTTTCCCGCTCTCTCCCGCTCTCCTTGATCTACCTGATCAACCCAGGACCTATATTTGACCAAGATACGCTGTATCAGACCAAGGCCCGATCCACCCCGATTCACCCCGACCTTCCCCGACCTGGCCAATTTTCGGGAGCGGGGATGATCGGGCCTTTGTCGGGACGTTGGTGTGAAGGGGGCTTTAGAGACGTCAAACAAAAGGTCAGACAGTGAGGGTAACGTCATAAGAATTGTGTTGGCCTTGTACATCAATCAACGGCTGACTTGACACACCCAGTCAAGTCATTCGAAGTCATGAAGTGAACTTCGTCTCATGCATGCTCATGTTGACATATGATGGGCCTTGGCCGGGGAGGGGGGGGGCTTGCCAGCCAATATGGTGCTGGACAATGCAGTGGATGATGACAGGCCTAGTTCACACTAACCTCACAAGAAGCAGAAAACTTTTGGAATGGACAAATCATAAAACTCTGGAGACAATTCACCAGAAACGCGAAAATAATGGAATAAGGAAGGAAAACTGTTGAAAAACACTTACCCACTTATTACTTCCGGGTTTCCCAGCTAAATGACGTCACGTCGTCTTACGCGCCCTACTTTTTGAATAAGCATGATGCCTTTTGCTGATTTATTGCCTTATTTGTAATCAGATCAGACAAGAGACAATTAGGCCAGCTAAAAATAACATTATAAGTGCAATTTGAAGATAATCAGTCGAGCTTTGTCCCGTTACATCTTGGAACTATATTCTGAGCGGCGCGCGATCTCAGGATAGCAGTTGTCCGTCGGGATACCCTAAAGAAGGAAGGGGCTGTGTTGTTGACTGTGATCTTTTTAATTTTTTGAGCAAAATGTACAAATTCCTGCCAATATTTCACCTGTCCTTGATGTCCATTGCTTACTGTGATATATATCTACACAATCCAAGGTTTGTTAACTTGTTATATTCTCTCATTTCCCAATTTGACTTGACCAAGTGAGACACATAAAATTTAGCAGTCCATTTCCATACTCATGGGACATGGCCATATGTGGCAGTCAGTCATGCAGTCAGTTAGCAGTTACAGACTTTTGGCCTACTCTGCTGGCTATGCATGCCTATTCTATACAACTGTCTGATTGACACTGTCTTTGTGCAGGTAGGCCTATCACAAAAAGTGACCAACACGACCGCCTACCGGCATTGCCAATGCTTTGTCGCACATATTATTGATCTGCCTTTATATATTTTCCAGAGGGAGCAACAACCGCCTTGATGAAGCAGGCAGAGAGAGAAACAATGGAAACCGGTAAGTTGAAATTGCCTTGACAGTAGGGAAGTTTCGCAAGCGCCCGGTTAGGCCATACGACGACATTTATCTATTGTTTGGGTATACCCACACAATAGATAAACGTCCTCGTAGGGACTTACCGGACCTCCATAATGACATCGACTGACAGAGAATAGGACCCGGTTTTTACGGGTCCTCTTAATGTCAGAATAGAATCAATTCCACTTGGTATTTTATAATCACGTTTCATTTCTTTCAGACTCTTCGACTCTCAAAACAACAATAGAGGTGGTTACAATGTAGGCAGTCTTTACTATTACCAGGGATCAAAACTAAACATTGAATGGCAAGTGACATCTCATTTACACTATCCGCAAATTGTGATACCGCAAATTACCGGTGGTATCAATTTTGAGTCCTTGGTCTTCATTTCAATAGTCTGTGCATGAGAGCCCAAATTTAAGCTCCCGCATGTGGCTCTGACGTTCAAGACGACAAATTTGACTCTCTTTAAGACTGTCCTGACATTGTTGCTTATTTTCTTGTCCTGGGCCGGGTTGTTGAAGACAGTTAGATTCTATCAGCGTGATTAAAACTCATATTTGCTGATCAGAGCTTTACGCTATGCTGTGTCATCCGTGAAGCACTGTTCTAAATGCTGGTTAATCTTGTTTTACAGGACCAATCAGCATTCCTGCCAGTCACCCAACAGTCACTGTGAATTCATTTTACAATATATGTGTGATGATCAACTCAGGGATGGAGTCACTACAGCGTAAGTTGTCCATGAAAGAGTAAAGAGATACACTGTATACCGTACTGTTACAGATTTCTTATGACTGGTGGCTGCAGAAAGTTTTTACCACCGAAGTGTGAGAAGACGAAGAAAATATCCAAATACTGTATTGGATCAGGATGTCACTCTCCTGAGCCAGGTCACTGTTACATGCTAGAGATGAAACCAGTAACAGTACTGGCTCAAAATTCTGCAATCCTGCATTTTTCCCTTCAACAGCCAGCTACTAAACCTACACATACAAATTCTCATTCTAGATCTATTCCAATCAATCCTGCCCTGTGTAAGAATTATGACTGCAACAACGACAGAAGATACGGCATGCATGAGAATTATGACTACTACCTCAACTGTCAGTTAAGAGAAAGAAACAAGGGGTTATTCACCGCAGATCAGGTATGTTGGCACACCTTTCCAGGTAGAGGGAAACCTGTCAAATGCCTGTGAGTCCCATGAGAAGACCTGTTGTGTCAAACAGAGTTAACACTCTTAATTATGTAGAACAGTACAGTGCCAAATTTGGTGGCCAGCGGTTTTTGACCAGTGCTTTTCAAAAGTCTCCGTTTACTTCTCCAGATTAACCAGAATCAACGAAATAGAAATCGGGCAGTTAACACTCGCCAAAACCCACAGGGCACCCGTCGGGGTTACGAATGTCCAGAAGAACGGGATTACTACCCGTATTGGCATCCCACGCCGTGGAAGGTAGGGTTGAGAAGTTGCTGCTGTTTTTATCACCCCCGGTAACAAGATTTTCCATTTGGCTCTTGTGACAAAGAGTCTTGCTCAGTTCGCTATTTGGGTTCACGACATCCTCAGTTTTCCAGATGCAGACGGACAATTATAAGTTTGTTGACAAACTCACCTGTGTACTTTTGTTGCAGGATATTGCTGTGTTGACCAATGATGCCACAAGATGTCCGTATTATCAAGCTGAGAGTCAGAACGTGAAGGCAAAATGGTATTGTTACATCCCCAAAGAAGCCATCCATCTCAATCAAAAGAAGGGGATCTGGATCCCTAATAACAAGGAGGATTGCGAGGTACGTAGTGAACCCTTTGCCTTTTGCTGGGGTTTCGATCCCTGAGCCTTTTCGGTTGGAGTTGTGAATCCTTTGGCCCTTTCGGTGGGAGGTTGTGAATCCTGACCTTGGCCCTTTTGGTGATTTTGCAGAAATTTTCCTGGCCAGCAAAGAATCCAACTGTGAATGGGACATGGAAAATGGCACCATCTCATGGGTTGCCTGCACCCGATTGTCGTGAGACTGAATTCACACGCGATAATCACCTCGGAAATGGAAAAGGTGGCTACCCAATCCTGTATAACTGGACAATACCAGACACGATACTTGGAGAAAGATGTGCTCTTCGTATCCGGTAGGTGAATCAATTCAGAAAGGGATATTTACTAAAAAGATGCATGCAGCCTTCAGATAAAAATCAAGCATTTTCTGATCCCAGTCAAAGCCTGTGTGAAAAATTCCATGTGGACTCAGTGGAGGAGTAAAGTAAATATTGAATTTAAAGCTGAGTGTCGAATATGGCATTATTAAATGTATTAGCTCTGTAGATGACATCAGGCAAATTTTACTCTAGAAGAATATGGAAAATCAGGCATTCAGGCTCTACTCGGGTCCCATGATCAATAGCCACACCTCTCTTTTTCTGGATGCTGGATCTGGCAATGACTCTGACAGGCCACTCAGCCGAGTTGGCCTTAGTCAGAGGTAATAAGCACTGACGTTTCATTGCACCACTAAAACGGCCCAAAATTTTGAATGATTCAGTTCTGATAATGATTACCATTGCCATTACCCTATCTGTCTGTTTCAGGTATAATATTTCCACAAATGATTACGAAGCCTGGGATGGCAAAACGAATGCTTCGCTCAGCCAAGTCAAAAATAATGAAGGCACCCTGATCGATATGACGAAAAAATACCAATTCTCTTCAACCGATGATGCGATTAATCGGGGGTACATCTTTGAGAATAATCCCCAGGTGCAAGTCTTCAAAGATGTCGATTTTGACCTACAGCTTGCAATTAATACGGCTCAGTTTGGTAGGACATTCCAGGACAGGTGAGTACGAGGTCAAGAACGGTGTTCTCTAAAGGATTGCTATCCCAATGAACTCTGGCCACTACAGTCCCTACCAACCCCTCCAGTGCAAGGGAAGCAGTGTTTGCATAGACTCGGATGTTTCGGGATGAAGATTTGTAGATGTTGCCGAAACTTGAAAAGAGTTCTCTTAGTAGAGGATGGATTGTGCTAAATTTGGCAAATGTGCGGAGACTAGATGAACAAAAAGTCATTGAAATCAGTCTCTAGTTTTCCTCAAGAGTTGCCTCTATACTTTTGTCTCACCATTTTCTTGTTTTTAGGACCCATCAGTTTGCTGTCAGACGTCGCCCAGCCAGCTTGGCCAAGGCAAACATAAAGAATTTGAATGTGCGTGGCAAGAGAGGGAACATTGTCCAAGTTTACCCTGCTGTGGAATATGACTTCGTTCCAAACACTATGGAAATAGCAGACGGAGATTACATACATTTCCAGTAAGTTCATTTCAGTCTCAGAGGTGGCAGGCGCTGATGTTTCCACTCTGCCACTTTGAGTCTGACAGCCCCAATTAAGGGCTTAAAGGAGAACGGTACCGGATCTCAAATGCGTTATTTGAATGCCGACGTAGAGGGAGCAACCTAGTGGCAGTAAAACAAACTACAAAAATGCATTACAAAATTGTACGTAGTAAATCAGATCAATTCGCCGACAATGTAGTTAGTCCCTGGGTTGTAGAGTGGCGCCGGCTGTCGCGAAAAAGTGGCAATACCGTGGTCCTTTCCATGATTTCACTTTTCAGATGGACTGGTTCCAACACCAACCCAAATAACAATGATGGACAAGGCAAGGCTGGAACCGATCGCTCCAACATTGTCCTCCAAGCAGCACAGGCATATAAAGAAGGAACGTTCAACCATAGTAACAAGTATGGGCAGTGGGGGCGCTCCTACCCTGCACATTTCAAAAACGTTGAATTCGTCGGATTATCACGAGATGATTTACAGAAACTGGCCCTTCTTGAACCTAGTAAGTTCTCGGCATTCAGACAGCCTCGTCCTTGATTCTATGGAAATTTTGCATGCACACTTTATTCTGGTCAGCAGACCAAAATATGATTGGTTGCTACGAATTTGCCTACCAGATGGTCATTTGCATGTATGTGTTAACAAGAAATCTTGTAGAAATCAAAATGGTGGGGCCAATAGGAGCTGTCAGCGAGTTGACCACTAGGTGTCACTAGGGCCCAATTCAATGCATCTAGCGGACCCAGTCATTATCGATCGAGCAGCGATCATAATAGATTTTCTGTACATTTGGTCCGCTAAGACTGTGCTGCCATCTGTTAGCAATATGCGCGGCTGACTGCTCCTATTAAAACGATGGGTATCAAGCCTATGCCATAGCATCCTCCCACAGCAGGGCCTTGGTCTCGTTCCTCTTCATACACTCCACTTGTGAGCGGATGAAGAGGAGCTAGGTAAAGACTCCTGCTGTGGGAGGATGATGCCATAGTTATGTTCAAGAACCTTTGAGTCTTGTTACAAATCTTCAGTAAGGGAGCGGAAATGGCAAATCAAACCAGCCGAAGCTTCAAAAAAAGTTTCAATGCAAAAGTTTCAAACGGCAATGAATTACCCGGTAGAACAGATCGATACTTTATTCATTTCTTGTCTATCAGATCAGTTTAGGGGCGAGATGTCCGAACTTGACGACGCGGGGACGTACTTTGACCTCGGCCCCAGGAAGATCACAAAGAAAGGAACATATCACTACATGTGCACGAGGAACAATAACTTTTCAAATCGCAGTCAGAAGGGCAAAATAGTCTGTCAGGATTTCGACACGCTGTATGAGAGTATAGGATGGAATGGCGGCACGGTGAAAACTCAGTATGTATAGTTCATGATATCAGTATTTACCGGTAGATTTAAGGTACTGCTGTTACCACTCAGCACTTTCGCCATCTTAACCTCACTTTTTTTCCAGTTACCAGTAATCATGTAATGTAATGTTGTAGCATTTTGTTTCAGGGGTATGGCTATTGAGGTCAAACGTGGAACGTTTGACAAATTGAAAAAGATGAAGATTGAAAAACTTCCTGAGGGTGAGACCATGAGGAGAATGAAAAGCGTCAGTAGGACCCTACCGGTATGTTTACTTTTGGTTTCAGCTTGTTTTTAAGAAAAATGACAAATTTCTTCATATATGTGAACTGTGACGGCAAAATGAGTCGGGAATGCGCCGGAAAGAAGACCCAAGATGATGCCAGAGAACAATTGCAGAAATGGACAAAGTCAAATTTCACAATGGGCACACAATGCTGAAATCAACAAACCGTTGGTTCACCTTGGGTCTTCTTCTGTGCGCATTCCGACTCATTTTGCTGTTACGGGTCACATATTTCAAAATTATTTCCGTATGATGCAAGGAAACTTTGACGGAAGATGCCGTCTGCTGGTCTCAAAGGTAGATGAGTTAAGGTGCAATGTATGAAATGTTTTATGGAGTCATCTCTATTTGCAGATGGGGGAAGGTTTAGCCAGTGAGGCTTTTGTCATTCATCCCCAAGAAAAACTGACGTCGGGCAATAAAAAGTTTGGCGTGAAGATGGCGATCGATCCACCGGCATCAACAAACGTTGAGATCTACCGCACCAATGACAATAGCTTTGCCACGTGGACACGAGTGGATGCCCAAATCTCAGGAAAAGAGGCAAATTTCGCTGTGGATGAGGGTGGTTTTTATGTAGCTGTGTTTAGCCGCCCTGTCGGACTGATTGTGGGTATAGTGTTAGCGCTTGTTGCACTCATTGTCATTGTTGCAGGCACTGTCGTCTATTTCAGACGAAATCCAGAAAAGTGGGAAAAGGTTAGAGGAAGGTTACGAAATGCAAAAAGATCGACAGCAGGGCAAATTTAATCTTATTGTATCTACTCGAGATTCCTCTAAGACATGTATTCAATGCGAGATTACGTTTAAGATATCAATGGTAAATAGCTGAAGTTTATGTGCTTAAAACTTGTTTATGAAAAATCAGAATTGATTCTGCTGCCCCAGGAATTCCCTTGGGAAGATCCAGGAGAGCCACTCCATGATTGGCTGGGGTCAAAGAGAGCATGGCGGTGATTCGCCAGGGCCTGAGCAGAGGCTTCTGTGGTATGCTAAAGTGGTTGCATAACTTGCAGACTCCAGTTGGAAGGTGAAGCCCCTGGGTACAGGATACAGAGGGCTGTTGGGGATTAGTGGTAAGTGTGGCATGGACCATAAAGGATATTCCAATCTATGATTGGAAATGGCTTTTATGAATACAATGGGGTTCGGGGGCAAAATTTACCAAAGTGGAACTTCTGAAGTAGACACATCGGTATTCAGAACACCAAACTTATGTTCAAAATCAATTATTTCAATTCATTTTGACCTCTGTTTATAGCAGGACTCCTCCGCGACCTGTCAGTTAAGGACAGTAGTATCTGTCAATCCAGAAGGTATCCACAATCTCGAGGTTGCACTGCATGCAGGTACAGAAGGGTTAAAGTGGATTTCATATAAGTATGGCTTTCGGGTGTAACCTGCCTAAAACTTGGGGTTGCTTTAGTGATTATGTCTGTTGACATACATGTACTTTTTTGTATATCATGTTGATGACTTTGAATTATATCAAGTATGGTACTCAGATGAAAAAATGATGAGTAACATTTTTGCATATTGCACATTATCCGGGTTATTTGAAAGGAGTCAAATTATACTCACTGAGATTTGTCAATTCTATGTATTTTTCAATTTTGTATCAATGTACAGGTATAAATATATCTAAAACTGCTGGACAGTGATTCTGTGATACAATAAATGATAATCATGAAGACATGTGCAATCTTGGTGAAGCTCTCAATTTTATGGACTCTGCAACCTAAACAGGGCGCTCTTCCAGGTAAACCTTTTCTCCTGTATTGCGGGTGTCTGCAAACCAAAGACCTAAAACCACTATCAGAATCTGTGTGTAAAAGGTGCATATTGCAGAGAGAAGTGAATGAGGTAATTTAATTTTTGGTACTTATGTCCACTTAGAAATTAGATGGGGGTCTTTGTTTTGTAGAAGTGGGGGGTCTTTGTTTTGTAGCTACAAAATGAAGACCCCCCCCCCCCATTTCTACAAAACTAAGACGTCGCTAGTTTTTCTATGGGTCTTAGGTCTTTGTTTTGTAGAAGTCGGGGCCTTACTTTTGTAGT
>NMRB01000967.1:74625-116976 GCA_002633025.1 Notospermus geniculatus | reverse complement strand
ATTCACGACCGGCTTAATTGTCTATTTGTTATTTCCTGCGCACTGATTGATGACTGGTGCTTCCGCCATGAGTATCAGTCAGTGGCATGGACTGGCTTGAAATGTACGACCATCGACCTCTGTTTTGTTTGTCAACAAAGTTTATACAAACGTATTTGCCAACGAAGAAGCAAAATCACAAAATAACCGACCCGGTTGCCATTCAGAACCTGATTGTACGAAACAGCGTTACATTTTCGTGGTGTAACGCTACGTTATCGTGGCGTTCACTCCTGCATAAAGTCCTTCATAATCAGATGATTTAACACCAAGATATTACACCAGCACGCTTAGCTTTGGCGTGCAAAGTGTTGGTACTTACGCGCGCCGTTCGACTCCATCCTTGATGCGGTGTTGACAGTATCACCAAACAGGCAATATCTCGGCATTTTGGTGCCGACAACCCCTGTCACACAGGTCCCTGGAAACGAAATCAAATTTACAAAAAACGGAAAAAAGGAAAAATGGAAATCAATTTAATATTTTGAGAGTTTGTGTAAAGGTAGATGTTAAGATGCGTCACGACTTCCGAGACCTAGATCTACATCTATTCCGTGTTCACCGACTGATTTCTGTTCTCAGCACCCTCACCTGAGTGGAGTCCTATCCTGAGTTTGAGCTTTTCATTCGGTTTGTGAGGGATGACTAACTCCTTCACGGCTGACAGGAGATCCAGAGACATGGTAGCGATTTCGTCGATATGCTGCGGAAAAAAACAGCTACAGGCAGGTGTGAAGGGAAAGAATGTCCTAGGAAAAACTGTCCTGGGAACAAAAGATCCTATTGTTACATTATAATCTCTGGCGATTGGTTTCTATACCCATGCCGCTTATTCCGTCATTCAACAATAGAAAAGTGGACACTTTTTACAGGGGGACACTCTTTACTGCTACATCTGGGCTTATTTTCCGATCGCATGAGACAATTTGGAGCATTTTGTCCACTGCCTCGTAAAGCGTTCACGAAGGTCTTCCCGATCGCCCACCCATCGTCCCTGGTCAATATCTTGATTAAACCAATCAATTGTCATGATTTTTGATCAGTAGGTGGCCACAAAATCACAGGCCGATTGCACGTGATGTTTAGAATAGAAAGATGCGCCGTCGATACGCTCCCCTGTTATTTCGCGTTCTCACGTGACACACTGGTGTCTACGTCTTTCGCCAATTTTCCATCATTGACGATGTAGATGAGATTTTTGTTGGTTTAATTATCATCTTCTTCAAGGCTTTTCCGCCTCGGAAATCATATCGGGACGCTAATCATACGGAAGTGATTCCGTGTCGCCGTATCTTGAGGTTCAGAATTGTCAGGGCTTAACCCAAAGAAGAGACTGTGAGATCAGCAACTTTAGCTCGACCGATATGTACATGTACGATGGATGGATTTTATACCTTTGCATAACCCATGGAAATTACACGCAAGGGGCAAAACATTAGAGTGTTTCCGCAATTGCCCGGATAGACCTATACGATTACATTTAGGTTACGACTGTCTGAGTATTATAATAAGCGCAGTCGTTGGTTTATCCTGGTGGTTTGCGAAAACTCGCTACTCTCATTATCAGTCAGCGATTGCCATCTTGGTATAGGCAGTTTAGTCGCCTAACGCAAACGTTGCCGAAAATGACGTCATGTTCTGCTGATTCGTGTAAAAAACGTTGTTCACCTTTTCTCCGTTTCGTTCTGGTAAACCACTCGCCACCATGTAGGCATCTCCGATAGTCTCAACCTTGTAGACATCATAAAGTTCTATCCTGTCATCAAAAGTTGTGTAGAGGTTGTTCAGCAGTTCGACCACCTTCAAAGGAAAAAGGCGTGCGAGTCACATCACTTCAGATCGAGATGCAACTACATGTAGGCCTATCCCGATATGAAGCCAACTGCACGCTGACGACGACACAACAGAAGACAGATATCGTCACTTATGATCGCATCGTCTGCTAGGAGTCGGCAACAACTGGTTCCAAATATCAAAACATGTTACTTTTTCGAATCTACAGGGTGGGCCAGAGAAAGTGTCCCTCGAACAATAGTACACTCTTAGCCAAAAAGGTTCTTTAGGGTTCTTTGTGCCTCACCAGAGGAACCCCAAGGTTCTACATGTAGAACCTTCTGTAAAGAACCCGAGAGGGTTCCATACCTTTCTGTCGCCAAAGAACCCATGAAGGTTCCAGATAGAACCCTTTTCTGAGGGAAAAGTTATATCTGGAACCTCGAGTCTGTACTCTTAAACAACCCGAGGGTTCTCCTGGTGTGGCACCAAAGAACCTTTTCGGCTAAGAGTGTATTTCTACTGTTTCCCTGTTGTTCGAGGGACACTTCCTCTGGCCCACCCTGTAGAATGGTGACTTACTTGCATTGGGGTACTGATTGATGAAATTCTTGTGAAACCCACGACATCGGAGAAGTAGATGGTGACCGAATCGAAACATTCTGCTGGAACGGTTTTCCTCATTTTCAGAGAGATCGCGACCGATTTTGGTAACATTTGATAGAGCAGCTCCTCCGTTACCTTCTGTTCCTCATGCAATCGTTTTGAACTCTGTTTGAGTTGAGCAGAGAATTCGTGTATCCAGCGGTTCATTTGGCGAACAGAGTAGACGACCATAGGAAAGAGTATGACTGTGAGAAGAGAGATTGTAATCTCGATGCTGATTCGTCTGTATGTTGCGTTGATCCGATTCGAAATGGAGCCATCGACAAGAGACCTGTATCCTTTGGAGATAATCTTGAAACACACTCGAACGAAAGATTCCAGTTTCGAAACGCTGGCTTTCATGTCCGAGATGGATATGTTCGGGGAAGACTTTGAAGGAACCGTTGCTAGGATTGCCAAGTTGGTATCAAGCGAATCGAAAAGTTCTGATTCCAATTTGTTATTTCTAGCAAAAGCTAAAGTTGTTTCCACCAGCGTTTTTAGGCCCTGATAATCGGATAGGCTGTGTTCACAGCGCCCAATTTCAAAAGTACTTTGGCACTTAAATGTTTCTTTGCGGAATTTCAAAGTCTTTTGTAACACCTCTGCCATCAGCACACTGAGCATTGTAAAATGCACTGCAAATTCGTCTTGGACGCTCTTGTGTACACCGAGTCTGATTTCGTGCTCGACAGTTTCCGAAAATGTTCCATATATTTCTAGGAAACACCAAATGATCTGTTTAGCCGATACGCTGGTCGTGTTGCAAAGATGTTTCGTCTCCGAGATGAATGTGAAAAAGGAGAATTTGTACCAGGATGGCAGATTGCAGTGGAGGCCAATGTTGTATCGCGTTGTTTGTGTACATGACCCATTCAGTCTTGTGGCAGGTAGGCCTACCTCCGTCATGTTATCAGAAACATCGAGAAGGCGTTGGAAACAGTCATCGCCTTCAAACATTATGTCATTCAGCACCTGAACGCCTTCAATAGCTTCTATACAGCGCGATTTCAAACCAGCCAGCGTCCAATAATCCTCCGCCATTTCTTTCAAATGCAACCCAACAAGAGCAACCAAACCGGAAGTCGATAAAAGACACATGATGACGATTTTGACAGTTAGCAATGTCCTCCCTTTGGATGTTGACAGGTTGAAATTGTAAACATTTTCCAACTTCACATCGATGCTTGCACTCGAATACACCCTAGGCACTACTTGTCCGACTTCGGTCGACTTCCGCTTTTCTGTTTTGCGAATTTTTGAGGCCATTTTCTTCATTACATCCGAGTTATCACATTCAAGTTTTCGCCATCGAATCAAAACGTTGGGGAAAATCCGTCTCAGGTTTCGAGAAAGAACGCCTGTGGATGATACCATACACAAGTTGTCATGTTTTGGTAGTGTGTACCAAAAAATAAATTGTCAGCGGAACTTTACATGAAGGATGTAGAAATTATGAACCTACGTTTGTATGAAAGTAAGAATACGTTAACTGGTTACTTACCGTTGGGAAATTGTATTCTTGGCGGCTGTGAAAATACCGATGTCATGAAAGTAGAAACGACCCGGGCCGATGAATGTCGCGGATCAGTCTGTTCAATGGAAATATTTCGTTTGCAAAGCCACGTTTTGTTTTGATCTGTTGATCCATGGTTGGATGCCACGGTAACGCAGTCTTCGTTTGTTGAAGTCGTTGAATCCAAAGCAACAAGTAACCCACGTTAATTAGACACGAAAGAAAACAGCATCTCATCTCAGTAAACCGTCGTTGCTAACCAAAGTGATAATATCAATAAAAAATATCTCCCACAAATTCCACCTCAGACAATTTGCACGGAATCGCCAGCTCTGCTGGGGAAATGACGCGCTGTGGGCGGTTGCATGGAACCGTAGTCATCATTGGTGCTCGTCACTGAAGTTGTGGCTTCGATTCCCGGTGTAACATTTTTGAATGTTTCCCATCTGTGAGTGTTTCCCTGCAATTTGCGACGGAATAAGCTGCGACTTTACAATAGCGGAGACACAGAGGAAAGAACGTACCAATCTACATGTATCTGTCAGCGTTTCCCAAACAATAAAGGGAAACAATCACACACGAAAGCACTGGCAGATGTAACACCGGGCCTGTTGTAGCCAAACTTCATAACTGAGTTCGTTAAAAAATATTTGGCCTGTGGCGAGTTTTTCTAAACATCACTAATGCCCGCTGTACACGATCAAATTTTTCATCCAATTTTTTGGAAATTCAGATTCCGGGCCTATTGGGGCTTCAATGTATAAACCCGCTTGTAGGCCTTTATTGAGCATATTCAGAAAATTGGATGAAAAATTTGATCGTGTACAGCGGGCATAAGGAAAGGCCATTTATGACAACGCCTACAGAACAAAATAGATACATGTACATGTACATGTACATAGACGCCGCTTTACGCAATCAGAAGCCTCGGAAAGAAGACAATTATGCCATTTGAGTGTATCTTTCTTTACACCTATAAACATAATTATTTATTCACTTCTGTACTTGTCATCCTTGTCCCCATTAGAATCAAAGACCTTTCCGCCGCAGGCCTTTTTAGTTGAAACTTCTACAAACAGACGTCGCAACACGTCAGCGATAGAAGAAAATGTCATTACTGGGGTGAAACTTGGTGTTATGGTAATGTCCGCTGTGTTCGTAATTGTATGAAGCACCATTCACCCGACGAGAATCACCAATACAACACAATATGGCCGAAAGATTTGTGGTTTATTGGTATTTCATTGGGCCGTGATTATACAAATTTCCGGAGCAGGGTTTGTTGCGGGGTCGCGGGTGGACTCTAACGGAGGTTCAAGTGTTGGTAAATCAGTGTTTGCCTTACCCCCTAATGACAGTCAATGCATTTGCTACGAAAGTTTATACATGTGTACGTTGGGGCAGTGAGGATATGGTGTTGGTGCTCTCCGGGTCCCGATGATCACATGGGTGAGCGGAACAGATACGCGGAAACAGCAAGATGACTGGCAGGACAACATCACCTGGTATTTTATTACAGAAACCAAGGTAAGTTGTCGTACTTCTAAATTGGTATCTGTCACCAGACTCTTAATTATGGAGGAACCCGCGCTTTATCACCGAAAATCAAATTTTACACAAAAGTGAAGAACACCGATTTTCATCAGTGTTCATGCACAACACTGAAAATTGGTGCTCTGCACTCATTAACTCTAATTTTCTGTGGTCATTGTGTTGGGGAACACAACTTTTCTACTGTGCTGATGAAGCGTCATGTTGAAATCTGAAACGACAGGAAAAAGTATACTGTATAGTCTCAGAGAAATGGGACCCATGACCAACGTCCATACTTGCGAATCGAGACGTCAACGGTGCACAACAGTTAACAAACTCGTGGGATCGGTATTCCGCGAGTTTAATCTGGTGGAAAATTTCCCAAAATATCGTCGCTTGATTAAGTTTGTCGTGGTCTGCGCTTTTAGCGTTCATTACCCCAATTGCCTCAAATAAGCAACATCCTGTAAACACGGACTTATTTCATGGATGAGAGATAAGAAACCATGATGTCGCTGTTGTAAGGTTTGCTGAACCTTTGTCCACGTATCAACAAAGTTTCTTTATCATGGATTTACTTGATTGAAATACTTATTTTAAATCATCGTTTAAGGCCCGAGGTGTGTTTAGTTAAGACTAAGCCGTAAATTGATTCATTCGGTGTCATATGTGAGCTTGGATTGGAGGAATAAGCTAGGATGGGGCGTATTGTCGTATGCATACTGGTCCGATCTGGACACTAGAGGGCGCTGTTCACACCTCTAGTCCCCAGAGGACGACTGCACCTTGGATTCAATTGCGATCAGTGCCCTCTGGCGTCAAGAATGCGGCCCCTCCCGTTCGGTCGGCCATTTTGATTCTGTCATGCGAATGAAAGAAGAGATCTGATTGGTCTATTCAATATATTTCGGTCTGTGGAGATTGATAAGATAAATAATGAGTATATTAGCCTACTCATTGACGTCCATACCACACACAATATCAATGCTCGTGTTATGCTTGGAGAATTCTCAATGATTCGCTAAGGGCAGGAAGTTTAAAGGGACGGGTTGACGGAAGGTGACGAGGAACATTGAACTGCTATCACTGAAGAAATATCTGTTGAATGATTTGTGTTTTCTCGCATGAGTTGAAGGTCAAAGTCAGTGGTGCGTTTTACGATCAAGGGTGGAGTATGTACTACCCGCTCTCACCGTAGGATTTAATACTGATCGATTGGTTGTGCCTGCCGCTTCCAAATCTGATTGGTCAACAGAAGGACGATCAATGGTTTTCAACCAATCAATGCGCTTCTCGATCACGTGATTTATGAGTGAGAGGCGTTCCCGATTTCAGTCCTGCTGTTGAGATTGTGCTGTTGCGAAAACGTGCAGCAGAGAGTTGGGTCAAAAAGTTGGCATAAATCGCCCCAAAACAGGACAGTCTTTTACTGATTTTTTACGTCTCTCAAAGAGATGACGCCGGTTGTGTGATCACACCTGCTTTGGTTCTTAAAATGGGCTAGGTATAGGGCCTACTTCATAACAACAAATACTAAAGGAACCTGTAGTACCGACAGCAGATGAAGTGGAACTCAAGGACGGGCCTTTCCTTCTGAAGATGCTTGATGAGTAACATGATCACGTACTTTTCGATACGTCACACTGTCGGCCAACTTGCTGGATCTTGGTGCATATATTGCCGACAACATTGGGGATTCTCGTCGTCACTGGCTGCCAAAATAGAGAGTTTAAGATCCGTAACTTATACGTTTGCAGTGTCGATGAACAAGGTTAACGTTTATCGTTTGATTTCTTAATTAAAACTCCCTAATAGCGGAACGATCTCTTAACCTCTCCAATCGCATGCGTAGGTTATTTTGTGACTTCACCTGACAGCAGGCTACCAAATTCTAACGCGGGAAACAGCCACATCCGACATTTCCACATGTCTGTTTTTAGTCCTTTTCGCTTCCCACCGAGTCCATTCAGGTCACAGGCGATGGCCTGAAGCCATGAAACGATACCTCTTCCATTTCATTAATGAGCCAACACCTGGGGATAATAGCCAGTGCTCGAGGTAAAGAACGCTGGACGAGATGTATTTTGGGTTGGCCTCATCCCCGTCCCGGTGTGGATGCGTGTCCATGTCAGCCTGCCGTTTGGGACGAGACGGAACAGTTTTGTCGGTGATCCTTTGAACCCTTGCACGTGAAACCTACAAATTGTATTTTTTGCATCGCTTTCCCTAAAATTTCTGGGGGTTTGAAAACGGGGTCTAATCTTCAGAGGCCATGAGAGGGATTTGAAGTTCTGCAGTTCCCTGGCCTAGAGCCTATAGCTGACTTCAGTCGGATTTGATCGCTTAAAACAGTGTTGACTTATGATCGTGTGGGAAACCCACGCATATCCTCAATCCAAATAAAAATCATTGATCTTTGGACTTACTAATCATTCAAAAATCTCGACCGCCGAAAACATGTCTGTAATCCGCCGCGGATTTTACTTTATCCTCCAAAGCTAGGTTGCCACGTTTGTTTTGACAAATTTAGATTACAATAGAAATTGCCGCATCATTAGACTGTCATAGACGTTTTTGAGATGGGTCCGTGCTGACGTAATATCTCCCGGGGATCTCCTCAAGGGATGATAATCTCGCGTTAAGTGACGAGAAAGTTTAATTTGATAGCTTTCGTTTTGTCACCAGACGAATTGCTTTAGAAATTCGTGCAATTTTATACACCAGTTGTTGAATGCCGCGGATTAAAATGACTCTCAAGAGGTCTTGTGTTGAATTACTGCTTTATTTGGCCCGGTGGGGTGTCTTCGCTACAAATATAGATCCGCCGGATTTATGAAATTTAAAGGAAAGGGCGGTGCTGTTTGACGGGGCATGGGAGTTCGATGTTGATCAGCAATAGGTTGTAAATTCCTCGTTTCTTGATTGAAGCATTGAAATCCATACGTGAGTGACGTATACGGCATACAATATGCGGAGATTGAATGTGACGCAGGGAGGAACTGGGATTTCTGGTAAACACCTAGATCACACACTGTCGGAGTCGCATGAGATGGACATCGAACGAGGGCACGTGTTTTCATTCAGCACCCTCTGGCGGTCCAAAACTGCATATTTTACAGCAGCTTTGAATCATTGCTGCTTTGGTCCTTGTCCGGCCTGCTGTTTTTCTGTCATGTCTGTCTGTGTGTAGAATTAACTTAGGATCGCATGATCTGCAGCTGACAGCATCCACGCGGTCGCTGAAAAACGCGGAATTTATTCTCTTGGCCTATAGAAAGTCACGCGGTGGTCCTCAAAAATAACAACCAGGACACCGTTCTCTGACCTGATTAGTTGAGTCTGCCGGTGTGCCAGGGTACCTCGAAACCCTTTTTAGTCTCTGCCGATGTTTTGGATAACATTTACTGGGACCATTAATCGAAGCTTCGATGATTCTAGCGTACAAGACTTGAGGTAGGATCGTATTCATTTAGGCCTACGTGATTTTTCGCTGGGGAGTCTGGGGTGAGGAATATGAAGCGCTTTGAGACTTTTAAGTAAAAAAAGTGCCAAATCGCCGAATATCCTCTTTATATTTCGCGATCAAACATTGCAGAGGGTGTTTCACGTTTGTCCTTTTGAATTCTGTCGGGGTGTTCTCAGTGTCTTGTTCTTTAATCTGAGGATCTCTTTCAAAATGAAGCTTGAAAAGAGCTCTGTTCAACAAGCACAGCTTCATGTGGAAGTACTTCCTCCTTTTGGGTGAAATTGGAGTAAAAAAGGCTTAGAGCCAGAACAGCCTATGCGCGTCCCAATAATCTGTTGCGTTGTGCATGCTCCCTAGAAACTCTAATGTGTAAAAGTGATTTGAAGAAGCAAAAATATTTCTTGTTCTCATCAAATCAGCATTAAATGATCTTAGCATCTGGCTAAAATTCATCAAAAATAACAGAACCAGAACGACCTATGTATGTGCAAAAAAGTGTTTTAGCTTCTCCTGTAAAATTTAAAAAATGCACTTGAGGTTGTTTTGGCTCTGACCCCTTCACGTGTAATTTGAAATCGAATCGAAAAAGGCGTCTTGTGAGGTTTTTGTAAACTTTACCACACGAGGAAACATCTGTTGTTCTATAACAGCCTCTAGACACAAAAACATCGCGAAATATTTCTCCGAAAAAGAACTCATGATACTCACAAAACCAAATGACAATTGTTTGAATTTTGCCCCATTGTGTCGTGGGCAAAACTAGTAGTGGTCCGCTTTATACTTATTCCTTTTTTCCTCAGTATTATGTGTCCACTTGACCCTGATATCTCACTTCACTTGACTTGATTTATGCAAACAACCACTTTATGTAAATGTTGCGTGGTTTATTGGTGTAAACTGTGTCTAAAGGTCCATCTCAATAGCCGAACAACGTGCTACAGATCACAACAAGATTCCCCAAGTCCGTTATTAGCCAGTTTTTGATTCTCTAAAAGAAACGCTTCCGTCTTAAAGGCAGCAGAACACCAGGTGATATCGCAAGCGATCTGATCGCCATCGAGTAAAATTGGCCGTTGACGCCAGGTGTGCGCTGGACAGCGATCCAGGGAATCTTCTTTCTCGCCAGCGATCATCAAACAAAAAGCAAAATCGCCTAGGCTGTGGTGGCTGGCGATCAGATCGGTGACTGCATGGCGATCAGATCGGTGGATGGCGATCAGATCGGTGGCGATCAGATCGCTTGCTATCCACATGGTGTGCTGCCCGATTGGACAACACTGGCGACACCGTCGGCAAGCATTGTGTTCAGTAAGGTTCTTAGGGTAATGGCCCATGACGGCATATCACAGCAACACATAAAAACATCAAAGGTTAAGGTCTGTCTACACGATCATACATTTGTTCAAAACATCATCATACATTTGTATGATGATGTATGATGATGTCCAAGCTTGTTGTGGATTTTCGTCTACACAATGCAGCTAAAATTTTGAACATCATCATATTTCATCATCCATTGTTCAAAACAGCATCATGAACTTGTATGATGATGTTCCATCTGTCCATGAACATCATCATACAAATGTATGATGATGTTTTGAACAAATGTATGATCGTGTGGACAGGCCTTTAGTCTTATATCCGAATGAAATGTTCGTATTATATACTATTTCTCTCGGATCTTTGTTGAATTGCCTATATGCCACTATCTTTTGGGTGTACGCTCATCGTCGGCGATGAAGTAAAGGCGATTTTATTTGTTTTTCCCTGACAATCCATCATGAGAACCTGTCCACGACACTGTTTGATTTCGCCTCGAGACATGTTTCAAATGTATTTATTCGCGAGTGTTTCACAATTAGACCATTTAATGCATGATTGGAAAAAAATGCATCAAACCCATGAAATATGTCAATACCGGTACTGCATTTTGCCCTGTGACGTTTAGGTGCCTCGCTGTTGAGCAGCGGACCTGCAGGATTTCTGGGAATGGGGCACGTGCGTGAATCTGCGGAGAAAGCCGCCGGAAGTCTCAGTGACGAAGCAAACGACAGCGTCTCTTCGCTGAGCGGGGGGGGGGGGGGGGGNACTGTAGCTGTTGAAGGAGATAAGATATGAAGGCGTGACAGACGGACACACACACACACAGACACACACACAGACACACAGATACACACACAGACACCATGACCAAAAACAATATGGTTCCCGATCTTGATGATCGGGAACCATAATGACAATTGTTTGAATTTTGCTCCATTGTGTCGTGGGCAAAACTAGTAGTGGTCCGCTTTATACTTATTCCTTTTTTCCTCAGTATTATGTGTCCACTTGACCCTGATATCTCACTTCACTTGACTTGATTTATGCAAACAACCACTTTATGTAAATGTTGCGTGGTTTATTGGTGTAAACTGTGTCTAAAGGTCCATCTCAATAGCCGAACAACGTGCTACAGATCACAACAAGATTCCCCAAGTCCGTTATTAGCCAGTTTTTGATTCTCTAAAAGAAACGCTTCCGTCTTAAAGGCAGCAGAACACCAGGTGATATCGCAAGCGATGTGATCGCCATCGAGTAAAATTGGCTGTTGACGCCAGGTGTGCGCTGGACAGCGATCCAGGGAATCTTCTTTCTCGCCAGCGATCATCAAACAAAAAGCAAAATCGCCTAGGCTGTGGTGGCTGGCGATCAGATCGGTGACTGGCGATCAGATCGGTGGATGGCGATTAGATCGGTGGCGATCAGATCGCTTGCTATCCACATGGGGCCGTATGCATAAAGGTGGAATAAGCCTATTCCAGGTATAACTTAACGTTATAACATGAAGTTAAACGTGGAGTAAGCCTATTCCACCTTTATGCATACGGGCGATGGTGTGTTGCCCGATTGAACAACACTGGCGACACCGTCGGCAAGCATTGTGTTCAGTAAGGTTCTTAGGGTAATGGCCCATGACGGCATATCACATCATCACATAAAACATCAAAGGTTAGTCTTATATCCGAATGAAATGATCTTATTATATACTATTCTCTCGGATCTTTGTTGAATTGCTTATATGCCACTATCTTTTGGGTGTACGCTCATCGTCGGCGATGAAGTAAAGGCGATTTTATTTGTTTTTCCCTGACAATCCATCATGAGAACCTGTCCACGACACTGTTTGAATTCGCCTCGAGACATGTTTCAAATGTATTTATTCGCGAGTGTTTCACAATTAGACCATTTGATGCATGATTGGAAAAAAATGCATCAAACCCATGAAATATATGATTGTCAATACTGCATTTTGCCCCGTGACGTTTTAGGCGCAGTTGAGCAGCGGACCTGCAGGATATCTGGGAATGGGGCACGTGCGTGATCTGCGGAGAAAGCCGGAAGTCTCAGTGACGAAGCAAACGACAGCGTCTCTTATAGCTGAGCGAGGGGAGGGGATGTGTGAGCACGCCACCTGAATCGTCTAAAGTGTTTATTTTCTTCATTTTCGATCCGTTATCGTATCGTTGTGTTTCCGTGACGTCATCTCAAGTCGTGACGTCACATCATGACGAGTTTATTCAAGTGATACGATGAGGCTTGTCCTCTCTATTTAGACAAAATATCCTTGATTAAAATTTGGCCAACACGTCGTCCTCTGCCTCATTTGAAGCACTCCGTAACCCCGTGTAACACCTTCACTGCACCTGAAATTTCTTGGGACATTGTGGTACTTAGAGGTACTTTTGGAGGGGAGTATTCAAGGAAAGAATCGTTGACTCTCCGTGTCCTGGTCTGGGAATTTAACACGTGTCTGTCGTGGAGTGTCATGATCGGAAGTCAGACGAACCCTCTTGACCTCATTCGCAGACAGCATGCTCACTGGTGTCACGATTCTGGCCATGCAATGGTCAATACTTTGCTCTTGCACCTGAACTCAAAAAGCAACGCCTGTATTAGTGTTTGGCGGCAACGAAAATTCTATTTTCAGTCAGAGATTTCCATCAACAACTGATTGGCTATCGCGAGGATGACGTCATCCTCTAAATACGGCCAAATATCACCGAAACATCAAAAGTCGTTTTACCCATAGGTACTAACGATTTTAATTCAATCATTTTCTTATTCCGGTACTCAAAAGCATTTATTCGTTTGTTTTTCTCTTTCCAGAATGACTAGACGATTGACAAAATGAGACCAAGAACAGCGATAGATGATTGGTTGCGCCAGTCATTCCCACAACATCACGTGACCGATGATTCAGCCAATAGGAAAAAGACCCATTCGACAAAATCTCGGGCAAAATCTCGGGATTGCAAGAAACACGTGACCGATAATGAACCGTGTCTGAAGGTAGAAAGTAGCAACAGACGAGTGGATGAATTAATCCATAAAATATCCAATCTGACCTATATTACTAGCGATGACGACACGTCGGGATTTCTATTTTCGGACGCCTCAACTGTGGCTAGTTACAAGACTAACGACTGGTCGCAAGGCCCAGTGGGTGAGACATCGTTCTATTCCAAAAAGCTTGCTTCCCCAATTACGATATCCAGCGGGTACGAAAGCGATCTTCTGCCAACATATGAAGAGGAAATTGATAGTCTCTTGCACAGTGAAGCTGTAGATTTCATACCCCAAAATGATCATTTTGTGCTCAAAACCCAAAATATTGTCGATGATGACAAGGACATTGGTTTTCGGCAGTCAGCTTTCGCATCGACAGAATGCCGAGCATGGCCTGGACGGCGGGACGTCAACTCTCTACAACGCCTAGATAAGCATTACCATAAGTTAACAAAAGTGAAAAAGTCAATGCGTGGGATTATCAAAGACTTGAAAGAGACCGATACCTTTGAACAGGACAAGGCGCGTCGGTCGCGTTCCTTTGATGTAGCGACGAGAAAGGCTACAAATGGACAGAGATATCGCAAGTCGACAAGTGAGCACCGCCGTGGTAAGGCGCAGATCGACGGGTATTTTGTTATGGATTGTCACCACGGCGAGCATTGGGGGCAGAGTGACTTCATTTCCGGGCGCCATCTTGACGGCAGTGCTAGGAGTCGAGAGTCAGATGGCCTCGGTTGCTATATGGGACGCTGTAGTAGTAACATGTGCATGTCTTCGCTTGGATCAGGCACTAAAACGACCAGGGACTGGCAGGACAGAAGCCAGCGGCATCATGAGAAGAATTTTAGCAGAAAATCTGCATACAGTGACGAGAAAGAGTGGCGACACCTTGCGGATAGAAATGTATCGAACAGTTCGGTTGACGTGAATCATAATTCAGTAGATGGGTGTGGTGCAGGGATTCCGATACTAACCTCGACTCCAAGGTCGGAAATTTCGAATAGGCAATACTATGATGATGAACACATATATGAGACAATTCCTGGGGACGATTCGTTTGTTTGGACTACAGATATAAACGTACCACCGGAACTTCCGGCTCGGAACTATAAGAAACATGAAGTGAACGATCATATTCACACCAGACGGAAGTCGCCGTCTCCCTGTCCGAGCGCACTGAATAGGAAAAACCTGCTACAGCCAATTCACAAATTCTGGGATCGTTTGGATGGTGTGTCACGTGACAAGCGTGATCAGAGTAGTGCAAAACAAACGAGACGACAGATATCAGACTCCGTGAACCGAGATAAACGGTTTCCGCTCTCCAGCAGACCGAAAAGGGAGGGACGACGAAGCACTGGTACCATGGTCACCAGTGCAAAACCGCATCGAACGCAAAAGCGCGAGGAACTGGATGTTTCGAAGCTACAGAAGAAAATGCAGGCCTTTCATGAATATTCCGTAGCAGACGTCTTGGACAGTATCAGCCGATTTGAATTGGAGGAGCCCGACTTAATTCAAAATATGCCATGTGCCTCGCATGCGCCAAGAAATGTATGCGACAGATATAAAACGGAAGACCTATTCTATGGCGTTGGGGAGTCGTGTAGACAAAATGTGGCGCCGCAAGCAAAGTGGACGGATAATTCTTCTCTGGGGAGAGAAGCAGTTATTTGAACTTATTCATTTCAAATCACACAAAAAAAACAATTTAAAACACACCGAACCTTCATGTTTCTCCTAAAGGACCACTTTTCTAGACAGCCGGCGCCACCGTGCCACTCTCCAATCCCAGGGACTAACTACGTTATCGGCGAATGGGCCCGATTTACCACGTACATTTTGTAATGGATTGGTATAGTTCGTATTGCTGCCGCTAGATGGCTCCCTCTACGTCGGCAGTCAAAATACCTCTTGGAGATCGCATACCGTCCTTCTTTAATAGGAAGGTTAAAGATGTGATCCTCACCGCTTTTTTGAGACGCTCCAGTTTCTTGGAATCAAGAATGAAAGTAGTGAATACATTGTATGAAGTGTAAAAGAATGCTTTTAGTTTATTTGAATTTAATTGAATTAAATTTATTGTTCAGCTACTGATATTTTTTCCAACAATCAATCCTGCAGGTCGGATGCAGTCATTACACAGCCGGCGTCGGAGAATTTCGGGATCAACCGGCCATTTATGCATTTCGGCCGCCATGAAGAAGGGTTCCACTAATATCACGTATTCCTTTATCGGATAATATAGAGTTTTCGCAAAGCCCCCGAAACGCCGACGCGAACGTGTATCCTATTGTTCGGTGCTCTGTTCGTGGCATCGGATGCCACGAACAGAGCGATCGAACAATGGGATTGGCGTTTGTTGGCGTTGGCGTTTCGGGGGCTTTGCGAAAACTCTATAATATAATGCATCAGTTGACGCCATGGTGATAGTTTGGCAATATCGGTCGTGGGCCTCGGACAAGGTTTGGAAGCTGCCTATTCTTACATCAGTACGTGTTCATTATAGTGTTAACAAGTATCAATTCATGAAAAATCAATCGAATCAAAAGTTTACCGCTTTTCTTCACCACGTAAAACTTTACAAAGACGAGAGAGAAACACAAACTTGTTGAAGACATTCCCGGAAGACATTCAAGCAAGAACATGAACTTTCAAAGAAAAACCATTTGCTAGCCACGCATGCGTCTACGCCCTATAATTCTTATTTTCATAATTCACAACAAACTGGCCTCCAATTGCCCTTCGCTTCCGAATAGCATAGGCTGCACCGACAATCCCGGCTACAAGCCCGATAAAACCAAGGACACCAAAAACGCTGGCAATCACGATGACGGTAACATCAGGGCCACTGCTGCCGCCTGGTTTGTTGTTGTCATCTCCATCCGGGTCACCGATGAACAGGACAGTTCCGCCACTTCCATATTTCTCGGGCCGCACGAGAACTACACTGATGACGTTGGAGAATTCGGCCATGTTGCCCGCTTCGTCCTCCGTTCTGATTCGCAAGAAATATGTGGTGTTTTTGTCGAATGCTGTGAGGTCTAGCTTTCGCCTCTCAATTTCACCTGCCGGTTTGGGGTTCTCGAGGGAGACGCGGGGACAGGTATCGGTTCGATTCAGTTCCTCCACGGACGAACAGACCCGAAGGTCAAGAACCGTGGCTGAAAGTAGAGTTGTGATTCATCATCGATGATATCAACACTGTAGGCCCTGCTCTCGAAATGGCGAAGTTGCATTGTATGTTTTCTGGTGTCATGGCGACCCCTGCCAAAAGGTCCAGGCATACGGATAGGCCTAATTGACCTGAAATACATGTAAGATTCATCATTCCATGCGTGTTGGTGAGCTGGCCTTCAGGAATTCTCACCACAAAAATCATTTTCCAAGAATGTTGTCACCAATTTTTCGTCCTTTTCCTCTCACATAATCTATTGACTATTGATGCATATTCAATCATTTGGGATCAAAGCATGTCCCGAATAAAGAAATTTGAATTATTTCACAGGCTTCGAGTTTTTTGTACAATTTTTTGAACAATTTTCGAGATTATTTTTGACGACGCCTTCTGATTGGTCAGATTGAAAAATCAAGAATACACATATATTCTTTTTTTCAACAGAGAACTACGCTGCAGTTTACTGATTTAGCAATGAAAATACAAAGAGCTGCAGGCAGCCACCGTCTTCACCACAACCACTGCCTTGTATATCAGCGAACTGAAGTCCGTGTTCCGACGACAAACCTCACATACCATTTGTTTTGCTTATGTCATCTCCTACTGCTGTCCAAGTGATGGTTACCATAGATTCATTGAGTGATACAGCCACCACCTTCAGGTCTGTGATTGGAGGAGGTGGTATGAGGTCTTTTAATGGCCCCACTCCGTCGTAGGACTTGACTGTGATCTCTCCGGCTGAGGCGATGCGCCGCATGGCACCGACGTTTTTGTACACTACCTCGGCAGGTTTAGCACCTACAGATAAACGTTGAAAAATGCTTACAAAAGTGGTGATGTTGGTTACTACTATGTTCAGAAATGTGATGAGAATTGGACAGCATGTGTTAAACTGTTTTCTGATGTGGTTTTTAAAGCCCCCTGGGTCATCATGCACTGCACGATGGAATATAGGGACTTGACGCGTATGAGCCTATGATGTTGTCGGTCAATTTGACACCCTATAGGCCCGGAAGCGTCAAGTCCATGTGCGATGGACAGCATCAACTTCCACCGCAGGTCCGGAGTTGACTACTTCCGGTCATCAATTCTACGCAATACTCTACATGTATTGGATCCACTAAAGGAGAGTGGGACAGCACGTTTAGGAGCACGGTATTGGACTATCTCAAATGCGTTATTCGACTGCCGACGTAGAGGGAGCCACCTAGTGGCAGCAACACGAACTACAAAAATGCATTACAAAATGTACGTAGTAAATCAGGTAAATTCGCCGACAACGTAGTTAGTCCCTGGGTTGGAGAGTGGTGCGGTGGCGCCGGCCGTCGAGAAAAAGTGGCAATACCGTGCTCCTTTAATGTTTTACTGTGTTTCTAACCACCAACCTGTGATGTTCCTCGGTATCGTAAGCGCTCCTGACCCTCCGACAAACGTCGCCACTTTACCGGTATCGTCTGGATTGTCGACATCAATTCTGACATTGAATCTTCCAGCAGAATTGAGCACCGTACGTCGCGTAAACAGGCCAGAGTAGATGCCATCATCACGTGTAACGTCGGGTCCTGTCGCAACCGAAATTGAAAACTGTGAAGTCCAGCAAATGTTCCGTAGGCTCATTCGATAATCAACCCGCTTTAGGTTTTTGGTATCAACCAATTAATTCTTGATCTAAATGGTAAGCCTATTCTACAAGCAGCACTAGCGCTGCTCTCAAATGCAGTGTAGAGTGCACTATATTTTGTAGGACTGGTATTGGTAATAAGTATAATCGGTAATGTCAATGGAACTATGAAAAAGCCACGCCTCTTGCAGGAAAAAAATCCGTCTGGATTCTCAACTTTGAATATTTATACCTATTCCTTTGTCTTGCAGTGGAATAGCAACCGTGGCCTTGTTCTCGCCTTCAATGGTGGCCAACACTTTCAATCCAATTACGGGTGCGTAATCACGGGTCACCTGGAAAACATGCAACTACGTACAACTAACACCAGGCATTGAACAACGTTTCGAGGAGGATGAATTCTAGCGACATCCGCGCCATCTTTTTCGGCCCCCTGGCAACATCCCGCTTTCCTACCAATGATATACCGAATATTTAGACGTCAATAGACAAGTTACGGTCTGTGGAAATAGGACGGCAGGGGCGGGCAACGGTGAAATGAAACGAGCCTTAATTATAAGTTTCTTTACCGCGGCAAACACCTTCAGCTGGGCATTATCCTGACCACTAAGAGTCTGTCCTCCATTACCAAAAGATGGCGTGACCCTGATGGGACCTTCCGTGTTTTGCTTTGCCTTGGAAACAACGTGTGCCATCACATCTGTATCGCCCTTGGCGGAGACTGAATACTTCCATTCACCGACCTACATGTAGAAAAAAGGATATCATTGGATGGGTGCACAATCCCTCTGCCGCAAGCCATATCGAATTGGTTGGATTCAAAAGAGGGCAGCACGAGCTGAGGATGGCCATGCCGCCTATGAGTGCCGCATGTAAAGACTTGACGATCATGGTGACGTCACCTACCTCAGCTGAGGGGACACCAATTTCGATCTGTTTCACATCTTTATGGTTCGCGTACTTTGGACTTGTCTTATCGATCACAGCGCCCGATGGGCTGGTGACTTTGACATCAACGTCAGTGTCAGTGAGGTAGGAAAATATCATCTTCGTCTCTTCACCTATGCTTGAATCAATGATAAAGCTACCTTTGGTTGGGTTGGCTGAACTGACCCTCATGACAGAACTTTCAACCTGCAGAAAGAAACGGTATTACAATGGAGGTATAAATTCCAACAGTACAGTTCATTATTTCTCGAAGACTTACAAAGTTCAACAATGTAAGACATGAACCCTTGCTTTCGGAGCGTACTTAAAGCAGCCCGGTATTTCCACTTTTTCTCGACAGCCTGCGCCACCATCGCCGTGCGCGCCACTCTCCAACCCCAGGGACTAACTACGTTGTCGGCGAATGGACCCGATCTACGTAGTACATTTTGTAATGTTTCTTTTGTAGTTCGTTTTGCTGACACTAGGTGGCTCCCTCTACGTCGGCAGTCAAAATACCGTAAAGAGAACGCATACCGTGCTCCTTAAAGGCCCGCAAAAAACCACCGCTACCAAATGCATTGGTGGCAGGCACGAATTTTGTCCCTCACAACCAACTTACTGTCACGGGTGCTGTCCTGGAAACAGCATCATCGCTCGTTCCGATCGTATTTAAGGCATCAAACAGACCGGTGGACGGTGAACCTGAAGAAATAAAGAACGACTTTCCCCCGGTAGAGGCGGACATCTCCGTAAGATACAAGTCAGCCTCGCTGCTGTATGCGATGGTATCGACCACAATCTTAAGCGGTATGACATCCTCCTTCATTATGGTCTCCGCGCTTGGTTGTGACGTCTGCTGTCCGTCGCTGATCACAACAATTTTTGCCCCCTTTGCCCTGGCTTTGTTTTTTCCAGAATCTGTCAGGACCTGGAAAGAGAAATTTATTGACCACCCTGAGTCAGTGAGGATTTTACAGCCTCAATTTCGTCGACGCCATTCTCTTTATTCATGCGAGAAACAAGCAACGGATTTTCAATTAATCAACGCCTTTCCCATCGGCTGCTTTCGGACGGTCACGTGATTTTGGACGACAGGCAATACCGATCTCAGTCGTCAATGGAGTTTTCGCAAGACCCCCGAAACGCCAACGCCGTCTATCCATTTGTTCAGTGCTCTCTTCGTGGCATCGAACAATGGGTTTGGCGTTCGCGTTGGGGCTTTGCGAAAACTCCCTAGTATAATAGGGAGTTTGAGGTCAGCAACTTATCACGGATCCTTTTACGTATACGGATAGATTTCTGTACAATGAGGACAAATTTTGTGTACATTTCGATCCGTATACGTATAAGGATACGTGATAAGTTGCTGATCTCAAACTCCCTACTCAATCCTGCCAGAAACCAATCTAGCATAGTCTACCTACTCCTACGGCTTGGCGGAGGCCGCCCCCTAGTGCCGTAGCATCGCCGGTTTCGTTCTTCCGAGGCAGGCGAGTCAACATCTTCTGCCTGCTCTCCATGTCTGTAATTTTGGTCAGGGGCATTTTGACGGTGACGACTTTATCGAAGGTAACTATGCTGAGTTTTGTCCCAGGCTGAAGTAGGTCAAGAATGTAGAATCGAGCTGCCTGGATCATCAACGTGATCGGAATCTCCTGAAATTTATTGAAAATCTCTGTGTTATGCAGGTTTTAAAGGAGCCCGGTATTTTCACTTTTTCTCGACAGCCGGCGCATTGGCGTGTACAAACTGAGAGCGATCAGCGCTGATCGCTCTTTGATCGCTCTCACGCCAATGCTTCCAGAGTGTAAGGTTTTCGCCACATCGCTTGGCGAAATTGTCTTCGCTTCGCTTGGCCATTTCGCTTGCAGTGTGCGCGCGGCTTTAACGTTGCGGTTCTTAGTATCAGCAACAGTATGTTGGTACATGTAATACGAATAAGGAGCGATGTTGTTTTCCAGTAGAGCAGTAGGCCTACGTCTTCAACGATTACAACCGACTTTGGGTATTTGACTGAGCATTGAAATCCCACCTTTGGTTTCAGCATGCTCGCTGACGTGTCCAACAACAGAACGACCAGTTGGGATTTCTTCTGTAGTAGACGAAAGCTTGGTGTCGAAGTGATTTTTCCATTTGGTGGGCTGTTACCTGAAGAAAGTGGAAGTTGGAAAGGTTATATGCCTATACTCAAATTAATCGTACTCTATTGATGTTTGCCCACCTGTAGCGACCGTCGTAGCTGAATTTGCAAGATAGCGGCCTCTCTTCCATTCGTCGGCGACCTGCGCCAGAGTAAAAAGCTCCTTTCAATGACCGTATTCCCCTCATCACCAGTGGACAGATGAGGGAAATATGAGGCTGCCTGTACTAGGTATAGAGGCAGCTTCGGTCGAGAAAAAAAACAAAAATCGACGGAAAGACACTGGCCATCTTTGAAATCCTGGTGCTGTCTCATAACTTCCCAGGCGCTTCGACCTCCACACATTCGGTTGTGTTTGTTCGGAGCCAGCCGATTGTGAATGATTTTCTGATCGCCCAATGTTCCATCGTCGCAGAATTCTTGAACCTGAAATCATGGAAATCAAGCAGACATCGATGAAAATCATGGGTTGGTGGAAATAATGTCCTCGTCTGTCCAACTGTTTGAGTTCAGAAGTTCGTTGGCATCCATGATTCATCTAGCTACAGAAACGTAGACAAACGCGTAGACATCGTCCTGTCTCGATTACTATAAGTGAACAGGCGCGGATCTTGGGGCGGGGCCGCACCCGGCGCACGCCCCCTTTCGGCCAACAAATCTGTCAAATTGACCGTGAAATCCTGAAATTTGGAGCAAATCATTGAAATCCACCGCAGATTTCAATGTTTCTAGCACAGTGCGCCCTCTCTTTTCCGAAATTGTGGATCCGCCCCTGGCGAACGAACCCGCAAATTCTAACCGTTGGCTTTTTAACCAGTATGAGATTTCTTTCTCGCAAAAGTTGCTGTTTTCTCACCGTGTCAATAAACTGCATGTACATCTGTGACGCTTTTGCGCTGTTCACTTTGAGATCCGGATAAAAGCGACAGTCCTTCTCGATCTGTAACGTTTCAGGGTCTGTCTTACATCGTTTGAACGTTATTCTGTTCATGGGCTGTCCAAGGACGTCCTCGGTGCACCTGTGAAGGGATAGGGGCCTACTCTGTAATACTGAATACTTCGGTCAGAAAAATGATAAATAAATCGTTAGTTCTAGGGATTATTACCTGACTGGATTCATATAATCACCAATCTGATAAAAGTGGCTGTCGCCGTCTTTATCAATAGCGTACTCATCAAACAAACCCCAACGAAGGTGGCCCCACTCATGAACCAGAGATTTGCCTGAAATATAAATTCAGTGGAAGTGCAAGACGGAAGGAAAGTCGGTAAAGGGCCTGTCACACTGAAGTAGTTTTCAGTACGTTCTTGAAAATTTAGCCCAACGGGTTCAAACTGTGTGCGAACGGAGTGGACGTAGTGGCAACTTTTTACAGTCTTTTTACGAACTTCATGGACGGAAAGGGTGCTGCAGAACATCAAGACATTATTTTGCCAAGGGTTACATGTACACGTTTTAGCCCGTTTTACCATTTTTTAAAGACGGGGCAGGACGTTTTGAGAACTACTTCAGTGTGACAGGCCCTTTAAGCTTCCTTCCCGACGTACAAGAATGGTCCATCCACCTCAGACAATGAGCGCTTCCTATTGGCCTCGTGGTTGGCCAATCAATGAAGCAGGATAGTCGGCGCCTTCGGCTGACGTATATACAGATGTACCAATCAGGGAAGTCCGAAGGTCATAAATTGGATAATCAACTCACCCTGTGAGCCCCACTTGTATCGCGACTCGGTGGCGTTCAGTAGGTAATCAGGAGTGAAGTGGATATACTCTCCAGGCTCGCCACACCCACCCAACTGTCTGGTATACGGGTTATTCCCCCAGACCGGGTTCGGCGTGTCCACGCGAACATTTGCCGTTTCGAAAGTGACTCCGGATGGTGGGATCTCGTAATTGTCCTTCGAAGGCCACGTTTCTGGGATGAGAATATCAACTGAAGCGAAGTAGACGCGGTCTCGGGTTGCTGTGAGAAGCTTGCTGGATCCTTCCGTGAACACATTCTAAAGAAGCGTAACAAAACCGTCATTCGCCGAAAGAACGATTGCCCTCTGACCTCCATTTGCATATTCTAGTGGCGGATGGTTTGTGTTAGAGGATGTGAGGCTGGGTAAGCAGCATCTACGTCATAACTACGTCACAATTACGTCATGTTCGATTATCTCTTTCTGCGAAATGAGGATGTACTTTTCATTGTTCTCAAATGGGTGTAACTCCTTCACTTATCACTTGAGGGTTTTAAGAATAAAACTCGAGGGTACTTCCAATCGTGAATATCAATAATTTGAATATCAATAATTGATAGGCCTATTTTTGAGTGGTTCGAGTGCCATCAAATTTTTTTTGCCTCTTGAACCAACAGTCGTAAATTTCTCTAGTGGCGGCTGGTGTGTGGTAGAGGATGTGAGGCTGGGTAAGCAGCATCTATGTCATAACTACGTCACAATTACGTCATGTTCGATTATCACTTTCTGCGAAATGAGGATGTACATATCATTGTCCCAAATGGGTGTAACTCCTTCACTTATCACTTGAGGGCTTTAAGAATATAAATCGAGGGATACTGTATTTCCAATCGATTATCGTAAATATACCGGTAGGCCTGTACCTGAGTGGTACGAGTGCCATCAAAATTCTTTGCCTCTTCAACCAACAGTCGTAAACCTCTCTATTGAGGAAGGCGAAGTTGAGGTTTTTAAGAATATAAATCGAGGGGTATTTCCAATCGTAAATATCAATAATCGATACCGGTAGGCCTATACCTGAGTGGTTCGAGTGCCATAAAAATTCTTTGCCTCTTGAACCAACAGTCGTAAATCTCTCTATTGAGGAACGCGGAGTTGAAGTCGGATTCTATGATGATATTGAATGGTTATTCTTTAATGGCTACTTACTTAAGCGGGTGATCCACTGTTGCGATTTTGGCTTGAGACGGGGCTGCGATCACCTTATATGGCAATCGGAAGTCCTTATAAAGCCTCGTTTATGTCGCCCTTACGTACAGTCAGAACTAGTTGGCAACTGATAATCGGCGCGTAGTTGGAACTAATTAGTCACAACTACAAGGTGACATAAGCTCTCGGGCGTCAGCGAGTAACTGGTTGCCAACTAGTTGCAAACTAAAAATATCCAGATCCTGAAAGTCGCACATGTTCAACTTACTTAAAATCACAAGAAATCTGTGTCGACATAAGCACTCAAAAGACGGCGATAAACTAGTTCCAGGTAGTTGCGACCGATCGGTATTTTTCTAGTCGGTGGCGACATAAGTTACCAGTTGCAACTAGTTGACGCTATTTCTATCACAGCGTAGGGCGACATAACCGAGGCTTTAGGTGATCGTAAGGGATCGCAACCCCGTCTCAAGCCAAAATCGCAACAGTGGATCACCCGCTTTATTCGGAGTATAAAGCCTCGCTTATGTCGCCCTACGCTGTGATAGAAATAGCGTCAACAAGTTGCATCTGATAACTTATGTCACCACCGATTAGAAAAATACCGATCGGTCGCAACTACCTGGAACTGGTTTATCGCCGTCTTTTGAGTGCTTATGTCGACACTGATTTCTTTTGATTTTAAGTAACACGTGCTGAAGTTGAACACGTGCGATTTTCTGGATCTGGATATTTGTAGTTTGCAACTAGTTNCTATTTAAAGCGGGTAGTACATATACACTTGATGTCAACTGAGGCGTTTGTTGGGCAGACAAAAATTCCTGGGTTGGCATCTATCTTACCTTTATCCGTGTTATGACGTCATCGTTTGGTTTGACTTCACTACCGATGGCGACGAGCACGTCTTTGTAACCATTCTTTTCTAACTTTACCTCGTTTGGAACTTGATGACTCGGTACAATCACGGAAAGAAAGAGAACCGCAGCAAAAACGACAAACATCATTCTACAAACGACAGTGAGCAATTCCTGACAGTTCTGGACGTTCCGCAATCACAGACTGATACCAGATGTCAAGACTTTTGCAAGAATAAGGTTATCAATCTGTTGACACGTGTTCGAAATGTATTGATTCAAATTAATAGATTTTTAAAACGCAGACCTAATTTCAAATGCGTCAAAGGAGTGATAAAATTAGGCAGTGTGAGATATCCTTGTTTAACCAGACAGCCAGACGTAAGACAGTTGGTCCAATCTGCTGATTTAAGTGTGGTAGCAGGTACAGTCAGTGGCTGTCTGGCGCTGTATGTATTTTTATCGGTTACAATGTGGCAGCGACATCTTTTTAAAAAAAATGAAGTTTTATGGAATTCTGAATTTTGTGGTTTCGAGTCGCATCAACGAAAGACGCTGGGCGGCGCTGTAATCGTTACGATGATCTGGAGTCCCAGCAGATCACTACCTTCCGGGTCTGTGATCTACAGCGCCGCCCAACGTCGTTCTTAGTTACGACTCAAGACCACGCAACAACGATTCGGAGATCATGGCTTACAACGTATTTATTTTGTGACGTCTTTATTTGCGGACATATAGGCTACATAGATTCAATGATTTTCATCGAGTTTTTCCCCAGGGCCGTAGAGGCATGTTTCTGCCTCTATTACCATATTCTACGTGCCATTGAAATAATATGTAGATTTGGGGACGCGGTGGCCATCCAATTGGTAACGTGATGAATATTCATAACCCAGTAATTGATTTTGACGATAAATAGCATGTGAATACTCCGTGGTATGTTGTCGTGTTTAGGAAACGAGCATTTTTTCTCAGCAGAAGGATCTCGGTGCACACGAACTGCAGCTTCAAGAAATTGCCAATAGACCGTCTTCAAGTTTTCAGATTGGCCGTGATTTGCCGCCACGTCCCCCATGTTTGTTATCGATGATGAGACACGAAACCTGGGTGTCCTATTTCCGGTGGGGATTATTTTTACTACCTCTGCTAAATCCGCAATTAATTACGCTTAACCCCTTGGTTGTGTTCATTATGTACAAAGCCTCCATTTAAAGGAGCACGGTATGCGATCTCTGCCGACGTAGAGGGAGCCACCTAGCGGCAGCAATACGAACTACAAAAAAACATTACAAAATGTACGTACATGTAGCACATCGGGTCCATTCACCGACAACGTACTTAGTCCCTGGGGTTGGAGAGTGGTGCGCACGGCAATGGTGGCGCCGGCTGTCGAGAAAAAGTGGCAATACCGGGTTCCTTTAAAGTTTCGCAGCGTCAGTGCGCGCCCCACTGGTCAAAGTCACCACACGCACGTTATCGGCAGTAGCGGCGTAGTAAAACAGAACAATACGATCAACTCCTTGTTGCATGATGTAAGCATTCCACGTGATGTCAGTCCGGACTGGTGATTGTCTTGGGTCAACCTTGGAGGAATAAAATCTGACGTAAGGGTTTATTCCTCCAAGCTTGGAGGAGCTCCAATGGTCAACTGAGTCCATTTTCCTTTGTCCGCCCCCCCCCCAAGGTGAAGTTGTTCCAGCAGCCCTCCCCCCTCATATTAGCATCCAGCTAGTCTTCTTTCAACGGATACCAGGCTCCGGCAAAACCGTCATCACCTTCATCTTCCGGGGACGATTTCCCGTCCAGAACCTTCATGCGTCGTGTTGTTAGAAACGAGCTGGTTTTTACTGGCATGCTGCTGTGGTCTGGGTCGTCTTCAAGTTGCCAAGGGGCCCGCATGAACTCACTTGGGCTGATATAGCCGTCTCCTGCAACGGTAACAAATGATAGAAAACCTAAAAAGGTTTTAAAGAGAAACTCCTGTAAAACCACCAGTTTCATTCGACCTTTACAAAATATGACCACTGGACACAAAATCTTTGTGGCATTTGTTTTTTTACAAATAAACTTCATCCTAATTTGTTTACAAGAAAGTTCAATCAAGTTACCAATTGCTGTACACTTCATTTACTCAATTTTGGCGTTACATATTATGTAAAGCCATTAAGATTCAACGCCAAGATACTGCTGGTATTGTTTTAAAAAACGCAGCCCAGGTTATAACCTGATCATACGGGTCGGGTACAGATCATTACACAGCCGCACGTCGGAGATATTGCGGATCAATCGGCCATTTAGCCAATGTACTTGGGCCGCCACGATAAGATGGATCCACGAATATTTCTGATACAATTTAATGCATCATTTGACACCATGATGATGGTTTGACAGTGTCAGCCATCATATCGAAGTAAGCAACAGAAAAGATGAGAACCACGAATTAGATATCGACTAATAGTCGTTGACATCGTCGAGGAAGCTTTCCAAGCTTTCCCGTCGCCCAACATGGCGCCCGGACACGACGTCACTTCCTCCTCCCGGGATGCACAGGAAAATATCTGACTTGGGAAGACAAGACAAACAATATGCGATGAGTGGGCGGTAATGCACGTTTGATGTCTGAGTTTGAGGTTACGCCAAACATCGTACAAGATCCATTAATTTTTTGGGTTCAATTGATTGCAATCTGCTTCTCAGCAGACCCAGAAGGCTTCTTGATGGGATAGACACGGTAGACATTAATGATGGATGCGTCACTATGGACGACGGTATAATGTTTCTTCATTGAATCTACTTTCAAACTTTAAATCTTTCGCATGATAGTGTTGAGAGTGATATTTATCCAAAGAGTAGGCCTACCTCGGGACACATCTCCGCATTCAAGCAGGGTTCCCACTGGTCCTTAAAATCCTTAAAAGTACTTAAATTTGTAAGAGTGACATTTAAGTACTTAAAAGTCCTTAGATTTCAGAAAATGCTGTAAAACTCCTTAAAAGTCCTCAAGTTTTTTTTTTATAGGAGCAAAAACAAAATTTCCTCGTATGTTAATTACTCTAAAAATGTCGTTAAATTTTGATTTCTCACCAACGCAGAAGAAAAGTCGGCCTGCCGGCGCCGCCCATTGGACCTTGTCATGTGTACATCTCCACAATCTCTGATGGAGCTTCCTGTGGGCGGTGTGGTTGTTGGTGGAAAATGGTACTTAAATTCGACTACATTTGTCCTAAAAAGTACTTAAAAAGTCCTTAAAAAAGGATCCAGAAAAAGAGTGGGAACCCTGTCAAGATGGCTGCCAAAAGTTCTGACAGTGCTGCCATCTATGCAAAGGCGACATCGCTCATGGTACTCAGCATACTCCAAGAGCCATTTACATACCACATTACATGACAAATTCATTACAAAGCTGTCGAAAGCGAGTATCCAATTTGCAATACATAAATGAAGCAGGCTGCCGAGTGTGAATTATTTAGACAAGTACTGTTTTAGAAAGAAAGTTGATTGATGAAAGCGAAGAAAGCCACCATCAGTTTCGCTCGGGTGGAAAAACGTGTAAACGCTTTTTTGCCACAGGTAAATGGATGGAGGATAAGAATGACGATAAATTCGTCGATCCTCGGTGCTGGCTCTGTGCACTCTAATTCCCTCATCCTATGGGGATGTAGAAAATGTTGCCAATAAGGCGTTTATCTCGTCCACGTGAGAACTTTTCCTCGCGCGAGTTGGCCCTGCAGTATATGGGCGACTCAAACATTAAACTATGGGCTGTCGTTTACGTCATTGTTCTCAGTGGTGGAGCAGCGTCTGATATGAAACTATACGATCAGGGTTTCTGCCAGAAAAAAAATATTTGGGGGATGGACCACGGGATTCCCAGGCATCTGACGGCGTTGTTTTCTCCTGTGATTTGCCGGGAATTCGCTGCCGCTCGTGTCGGTCGTTGAAAGTGCATTTGCCTGACGAAATAGAACTTAAATCATTTTAAAAAAAGAAAAAAGCTAATGAAAATAGACTGCATGATAACATGATGTTATAATATGATGTTTTGAAAAGAAAAAAGACAGTCGGTTTTTAAAGAAAAAAATTCTTTCTTTCTGAAAATTTTGGGGATGGATTTATCCCCAAATAATTTTGTTGGGGATGGAATTCTCCCCGTTCTCCCCTCTGACGATAATTCTATAAAGACTTTAGCTATGATCATCTTCCCGGACTGAATCAATAAATGTACTGTCGGCTACATGTACACAAGTCAACCGAATTCTGCGGCTGTAACTGATTTTGAAGATAAAACCGCGGCGAATAGATTGATTAGTTGCAGCAGCCGATCGCTTATAAAGATGATGCCGTTTTCGAGTTCAGCATGAGATACTTTTTCCCAAGAAAATCATAGCGCTACTCCCAGCATCCGGATGTTTATGGTGGAATGCCTGAAGAAATGAATACCGGTCAACACGCACCTGTCAAGCGGGTGGCTACACGTATCCAGCGAAAAAACACTTTCAAGTAATTGGCTTGTGTTTTCGTCTGTTGGCGAAGCAAAACGAAGTAACGTGCTTTGATTCGACTGAATGGATGGGTAGGGTAGGCATACATATACGGTACGTGCATGGAAGCTTTGGTCTATGCCTGCTGCCAGTCAATGCTTTTTTCTCGAAAATGTCCGAAGGGAGTAAGGAATAAAAGTGGAAAATAAGAAGTGGGAAATTTTGGCATTTTGCGCAAATTTTTCAATTTCTCAAATGGTGAGAAATTTTTCCTCATTTTGAGAAATATCGCCCGAAAAATCAGACAAAATGTCACGTCATTTAAGCAAATTTCTCAAAATGGGGAGAATTTTTTCTCCCAATTTGAGAAATTGACAAATTCGCGCAAAATTCCAACATTTCCCACTTCTTATTTTTTCCACTTATATTTCTTACTCCCTTTCCGAATATAAGCGATTCCTTATCTGGTTTCGGCAGGCCTACCACATGCCGAATGCAGAAAATGCAACTCTGTGAAGACGATTTTTTTTTGAAAATGAAAGTCATTGAAATGCACCGCCCATAAAATGAAGGAATTTTGTGTAAACCCTTTATTTGAAATTGGACCCACCCAGAAGCCAAACCTGGTACATTGGCGTATTGGAACGTTCTTTTATCGAGCTTTAGGTCTAACCGTTGAACCATCACAAAATCGCCAAAGATTACATTCTCAATTTCCAATCTGGCTGGGCATCACGAAACTAAGCATTCGATCAATTTTCCAATCGTTTATTGCTACTGCATTCTGAAAGTCGCAATTCAGATACGGGCACTGGCTTGAAAAGTCGTGCAAGCATTGATTTAGTAAGTGGAAGGCAATAATACTCGGTGTCTTAGTGACAGAGCGTGTTTTCGTAATGATTCTCCATCAGACTGCTGAGCAAAGAGAATGTGGCTTAATGGACCTTTATGAAACTTTCAGCGCTGGGATCGATTAGCAATGTCGTCTGTTATGTTTCCGAGATATTCTCAGCTGGCTAATAGCATAGCCCAGTCCTTTATGAGGCCAAGCAAAAGAATGCAATAGATCCCACCCGCCCACAAATCAACCACGTTCAACTTTACTTTTCAGGCCAAAAAGAACGAGAAATTGTCTTTTTGGTCCATGGCATTGTTGCTTGGGCCAAGCCTGCACCTACCGTTTTTATCTGTATCCTTGAACGCCTGATCAGAATTCTCCACCGCCCCCGTCACTTTCTGTAATTCCTTCTTCGATATGAACCCGTCCTTGTTCTTATCGTAAGACACAAATCGTTTCGGCAACGCCACTGGCCGGAAGCCTTTTTTCTGAGGGCCGATACTGTCCAGGTCACTTTCATAAACAGGCTCAACATCCAGAATCGGTAGAGTCGACGTATCATCATATCTAAACTTCTTCTTCAACTCATCGTAACTTATCCACTTTTCTTGTTTGCGTTCTTCGGCAAGGCGCTTAGCCCAGTTCGATATTCCTGTGTGCGTCTTCTTCATTGGTTTCTCAGGATTCATGTTTTTCAGCAATTCCGGCTCAGATCCAAACATATCCTCGTCCGAATCTAAGCCCATTTCTGCCTCGGCTATATCTCTTGGATATGGAGGTTCAGTTGGCACAACCTGACCGCTGGTTTTGAACTCTGGTTTAACGGTCGATGCCTCGGGAGTCTGACGCGATTCGGTGACAAATTTGGTACCGGAGGTGGTGGGCATCACAGTAGAAAGGAACTTTGTCTTCATATGTTTTAGATGTAGCCGATGTAAATGTTTCTTTAGATGTTGAAAACCGTGCCTGTGTCTGTGATGGCCGCGAGAAGAAACCAAAGTCACACTACACATGACCAGAAGGAGTAGCGTCCTCCAAACCATGGCCATGGCGTCGTCTCGGGAAAAACTCCTGCCAAACACACACGAAATCTGTTAAGAAGTCGAGAATCAAATTCCAGCAATATCCACACTGCCGGTCCTCATCTTCACCAAATCGATGTTGTCAGAAAGCGCAGACAGTGATACTCCATTCGTCCTGAGTAAACCAGTTTTTATATCAATAATGCATTCAGGCGGCGGAGGTTACATCGCAGATGGGGCGAGGAGCTAGCTTTCGAAAACTACGGGTGAAATGAAGACTGCTTTTTATTACCTGTATTCGCAGTTGTCTCGACGGCTCAGTAGTTTTAATGAACAGTTTTTCACCACTTCTGTACATTCTATAGGCCCGGAAGAACTCTCTTACAGAGACATCCTCGAGATCGACAATTTCTGTCCTTAACTGTGAGGTGTGCTTCTTACAGAGGTGAATTTAAGGGTTATGTAAAGTGACTCGACGTAAAAATCGGACTAACTGCGCACTAAATGGAGAAAATAAGGCTCGGGGCAGTATGGGCACCTCCTTATGACGGCTTCCTAGCTATGGGGTCCCCGAGCCTTGTTTTCCAAATTTAGAGTGCAGTTAGCCAGATTTTTGCGTAAAAAAATTCGAGATTTCGAGTCACTTTGCATAACCCTTAACGTTGGGACTGAACTTTGCCGATGTTTCGGCCTGGATAGCCTATGTCCAGAGACTCCCTTCAGTGGATGACCACGTTGCAACACGATTCATGGCTTGCTGATAAACGAGGCCATGGATCAACCGATCCCTTTCCTTTAGTTGGGTGCACACGATGGTCCACGCCCTCTAAGGGTAGATTCATAGGCCTACTTCTCCGTGCGCTTTGCGCTTGTACGTTCCCTATGTTTATGTGTGGTACCACGAAATAATCAAAATTACTTTTTCTACCACGCACTCACATAGGAAACGGACAAGCGCAAAGCGCAAAACGATTGCTGCCGTGCGAACATACTGATCCAAACCACGCCAGTTTTCATTCAAATTACCCGCGGTAGCTCACGTGGTCATCGCCATACTCCACGCAGCGTTGAAATTTTTTGATTATGTGATATTCTCAGATATCGCCACCTAGCGTCAAGTTTGGGTCATCGCTACCGATGACGTCAGCATTATCTTCTCAAAATACACATCCATCGAAGAATAGCCAATATGCGAGAAGATGGGTGGCTTCTGCTTTCACTCTCGCAATAACTTCGCATTTTGAATCCGATTCAATCGAAGAAATCAATCAATATTTATGACACAACTTAATCGATATTTGTAGTACCGAGGTTTAATGGTGACATGGAAGAATTACTGAAAAGAGAGTTGAATTCCTCGACCATTCAACTGGTCGGAAAAACTAGAGGTGGCGTTGTGAACAACTCTGCTGTTTACATGACTGATGATGGGACCAAATACTTTGCCAAATTCAATACGAACCCAGAGGTTTGTTCATGGCAGAAACATTAGAATGTTCAGCCCCTTCGCCTTGCTGAAGCCATGTGCTGATGACCAAAAGATGAACTGTACTCCACTGGCCCCGGCCGCCAGCTGGGCCTGGTGATCACTAGGCTGGGCCTACTGGAACTGGTAGGCAGGCCTATATTAAATAAGGCCTGCCCTTATACTATCCAGGTAGAGGTAGGCTGCATAGACTGCATTGATTTCTTTTCTTGAGAGGGGCTTACCGGTACCTAAACCATAAATATATCAAGAAATGCATAGGCCTAGATCTACACTACATTATTTCTACATATGTATATTTTAGCCCAGGCCTACAACACAACAGCAGGCAATTAACATATACTAAGTCCTTGCCAAAGGTACATTTGTCTTGTGTTTATTCATTGTAATCTGTAGCTTCATCGAGTATTCAATGTTCATTTTTTTCCAGACCAGAGCCATGTTCAATGGAGAGAGGGAAAGTTTGCTGTCTATAGCAGCAACTGGAGCCATCAGAGTTCCGAAGGTGATAAAGGTATGTGGCCATGTCTTATGTGACAATGAATGAGGAGGGTCATTTACTTGTCACTGACGAAAAAAAGGGCAGTCAGACTCGGAGTGCTGAAGTGGTGTCATGTGGGTAGCTGCCAGTGTCATGCATTTAGGCCTAAATATTTTCTCTTATTTTTAGATAGTGGATCATCCATCGGGACATGGAGCTGTTTCAATCATGGAATACATGGATGGTCTTCAGCGTCTTTCCTCGCAGGAAATGTGGAGTCAACTTGGAGACAGGATTGGCAGGTCAGTAAAAGGTTAGGTAAAGGTTACACTAGTATGGCCTTTGTAGTAGTTCATATCCACTTTAATAACAAGAACTACGTAGTGTGACATGGTGACTTGGCCCTTTACACCAGTGACTCTGAATACCTGATAGCTTAGTTAACTTAGTTTTTGCAGTCCGTTGATGAAACAGATTATGCTACCAGTAATGAAAATTACATAATAACATGATCTCTTTCCCAATTTTCAGACTTCATCACCACAATATAAAGTTAATAGAGCGGCAACATGATGATGCTTCCAGAATCAACTCAAATGGAATGAAGCAAGAGCCAGTTGTTCAATTTGGGTATCACTGTGATACATTCCTCGGGAGGTTTAGTCCCGGTAGAGGTTGGTCATCCAGTTGGCTGGTGAGTGCAGACTACCACAACTTCTTAAATTGTAACTCCTTAGACTTCCATAAAATGCTCACTCCAAGGTATGCAGAAATGGGGCTTGCCAATTTTAAAATTGGCAGGCCCCATTTCTGCATACCTTGGAGCGTGCATGTTCAGAATACCGTAATAGATTGTGACACAGGTGTAAGGTCTTACAAAGCCACACCAAAATTTTACCCTCTCCAAGTCTCCAAGTTGTGATATGCTTTCTTTTTGTGGTTACCCGGTAGTCATTCATGAATATTGAACAAAACTTGTACTGACAATGTCGATTCATCAACAATTTCAGACATATTTTGCAAGCGAAATCCTGAAGCCAATGTTCACCATAATTGACTGGGAATTCCATGATCAAGATGTCCGTGAGCTGTGGTCTGAATTGCAGCTGCTTCTCCCAAAGTTCTTCCAAGATACAGAAATTCTTCCCTCTCTACTCCACGGAGACTTATGTGTCGTGAATGTTGGTCATATTGGTTCTGAAGTTGGTAAGATTAGAAGACATGTGTCAACAAAATCTGTGCTGTTCAATGCCCAGTTCAGGGTCAGGTGTGACGCAAGTGTCGTTTCCTTTAGCTGTCTGAAATTGGTGCAGAGGGCTTGGAAAATGTGACCTTCCACAGCAAAACCAGGCGCATGTCGCTCAGAAGGTGCGCCTCAACGTACTAGGAGGACAACAGTAGAAAATGGAAGAAATAGATTGTTTCAGATTTCACAATAGACAGACAATATTGAAACTGACAAACATTTAGGCCTGGTTGCACCAGTCATAATTAAGGTCGACTTTGTGCTCAAGCTAACCTCAAAAGTCCTTCTCAACCTCAAATTGTAATGGCAGTCATATTACTTAGTTGAGGTCAACCTCAAACTTAACTTTGAGCATAGCTGGTGCAACTGGGCCTTGGTCTCAACCTGCCAAACTAAGAGCGCCATGCGCCTGGTTTTGCTGTGGAGGGTCACAAATGAGAAACTGCTTAGGATACCCGGAAGCTGATTTCTGAAATGTCTTTCCCTTCCTTTCTAGTAACCTACGATGCAGCTTGTATCTACGGCGATGCAGAATTTGACTTTGCACAAGTGTATGAAGATGACTTTAGATCGCAATTCCACGAGGCATTTTTCGATGCTTATCGACAACATATGCCGCTAGACAAGACATCAGAACGCCGACGGAAGCTTTACCACTTATTAAGCCTTGCCATATATTGGATACACGGCCATAGTTCCATGCAGGAGAAGACAGTGCAATGTATGCGAGAATTGATTAGCCTGGCAAAATCTTTGTAATAGTCACAATGAACACAGAGCTATCAATGCCATAATTGACACTCAGCCCTCAATTCAATATTCAACACTGTGTATCATGACAGGTTCACGTAAGAATTCTATTGATTTTTTAATCTAATTTGTACTTTTATTGTTGGTAGGGCAGATCCAGGATTTTTTGCCGGGGGGTCTGAGGATGGTGGCCACAGGTGCTGTTGCAGGGGTGCAGCCAAAAGGGTTCTGTGGGTTTCCTCAGATATAATTTTAAAATATAGATGCTCTCTCAGTCTGAGATGCAATTTCCAGCCAATCCTGACAAAATGTTATTGGCAGAAGGAGAGAGATTCTTGACCCCTGGTTCTGGATCTGCACCTGTGTTGTTTTATACATGTACAAGTACATTCCAGAAAAACTTTGATTGTATGATTCATATCTTTTTGTCAGAAAATTGAATATGACCTTGGATTTTGTCCACAACACATTCATGTGACTGGCGGCAACTTACAGAGCCACAGTTGCTACCTTGGCTCTTTGACTAGCCTCCCAGTTGTAACTTGGATATTGTGTGTGGGTGATGGCATGGACTATTGTGTGTTCTCACTTATTTTTGATGCAAGTGTAAATATCTATTGTTGAGTTTATCACTTAGAACTGCTGAAATGGTTCACCTCGGTGTATGATGATGTACTTATTATATTTTGTTGTAGATAATGATGTTTTTGATGCTTTGAATAGGTTTCAATTAAAATGGTGCTGAGTTTTGAACATCTGCTAGAAATACCATACCGGTATATTGGTAAGTCTAGCAGGGGCAGAATACATGTGTACATGTATTTTCCATTTCGAAAATAATTCGCATTCCAATCCCAAAATATTTTGCGACAAGCACTTCACTGTATAATCTAATTAAGGTACCAACACCTTCATGTTGTGGCACCACAAACTGATATGTACACTTCTATCCTCTCGCTTCCAAATGTTGCACAAGTTTTCTGACCTGAATGTACTTAAATAATTCGACTTATTTCAGATTTTTGGAATGAATTTTAAAAGCAATTGTTATATACTACTGTGTCTTCTTGTGGTCAAGTGTGATATTATTTTGATGCTTTTATTTCTATTTGGTGCTATTGAAACATTGAGGTTACACTCGACAATATGGAAATCTTGGCGTAACAAAGTAATGATGTAATGATTCCTACCCAGTACTTTAATATGTTGAGGTTTGTGCAATAATATCACTCATTATTTTTTCCATACTTCAGAAATTCTCCGACATTCCAGTAAGAGATGACATTCATTCTGTATGCACATCCTTCCTGCCCTTGAAGTGCAGTCTATTATATATGTATTGTGATTTTAAGACAGTCTATTTTGCAGTTGCTTTAGTTGCTTTGGTATGCTTATTTCGTCTGCAGAGCTGACCTCCGGTGAAAGGCGCTATCTCCCATCGCAATCACTGAGTGGGAATACAGTCGATTTTGCTGCTGTAGCTGTATTTAGTTTATGTAGCTGACTAGAGCAGAGTGGTAGAGAGAGAGAGTGCAGCAGTGGAAAGAACTTGCCTATGTCACCTCTGAGGTACCGGCAGTTCTAGTCCTGTCAGACCTGGTGTAACAGTAATTAATGTCCCTCTGTATAAAATGTACCTTGATAGCGAGGGAAACTCTCTTTGGCAACATACAGTAGTGTGCAAAAATATTAGAACACTCTTGCCATGAACTGGAAAACGAAAGTATTATTTCAATGAAATGACCCCAATGTAGCCATGAATCCATCGTTTCTTTCATTAATGGAACCTTCAACCATACTGATATTTTACAATGAATGATCCAGAGACACCTGCATGATACCTTTGTCAATTTCTTGGGAACACACTGCATTTTGGAAATGTTGAATAACTCTAAGGAAACTCTTTGGAATGAGCTTCTGGGAGCCTGGAATAACACTGGGGTTGAAACTCTTATAGACACAATGCCAGAAAGAAGATGCACTACTGTTACTTCTGCCAAGGGGGGCCATACTAAATATTAGAGTAAAATGTAAAAAAAAAGACGACTGATAAATTCATAGGTGAAAGAATCTCAGTACCTTTTGTCTTTTACCTTTTGCAATGGCAGGAAAGTGATATCCAGGCTCTCGGACCAAACAAAACATATGCCAAGTGTTCTAATATTTTTGCACACTACTGTAGCTTTTCTCTGGAGACTCCAGTTTCCTCCTGCATTACAAGCCATAAGAATTGCCGCTATTATCTAAAGCAGAGAGTGGTGAACCATGTTAGCACTCACGGCTCTCTGGATATTTTTAAAAAGATTGTAGCTGTGGCTCTGGCAGCCCTTGTTGGTGGGCAGAGGCCCTGTGCTATTTTTTGCGACTTTCCTCTGTGGGGCATTCGCAGATTTCATGAAATCCATATTAACCATGTTAACTCTTGAAAGTGATGCAGAGTACACGTATGTATCGTACACGGGCCTGTCACCCATCCACCCATAGTGTTCATTAACTTCTAGCTCCGAGGCCAATGCGCTAACCACTAGGCAAATTGATCTCTTCGCCAAGGCTCGATTCCATTTTGGTCCCACACCGAATGGGCTCCCGTAAAGTGCGAAACGAAACAAAAATTCGCAGTGAATTTGTTCTGGAGACGTAGGCGGCATTTTAGTTTGGCCCCTTTCCAAACGCAATCTCATTGGCTGGTATAATTCATAAAAGTTAGCAAATCCTTTTACTTAAGATTTGCACAGCGAGGTCCAATGCACTACAAAACCTGAAAGACAAGCATTTGCTATCAGCCAATCTCACGCAAGACAAACGCACACTTGCGGGGGACTGTTCAGGATTTCTTGCAAGTATAGCGAGCGGTGGTAGTGTGGTAGTTTTCTGCGGCGAGTTGGCTCCATGGGCAACTAGCACTGTTGATTTCATTAACACGCGACTTTGCGCTGAGGCCACGCCCAGATAGTTTTCCGGGTTCAGTGAATTGCCCATGGGAGCCAACTCGCGCAAAAAAACTCCCATGTGGACGAGCGCCTTGGCTTGGGAAACCTCTATGTTCATCGTGATATCTGACGAATATCAGTGATGCTCCTTCGTTTTTGGATCTTGTGTTTGAATTGAGTGTGTGACGGTGGTGGAACTCGGTAAAACTTCGTGTGATGTGCATTTGAGACAAGTATGATGTCATGCTGTCAACATGGAGATAACATCATTAAAGGTGTATAAAAGAACTTGGGGACTTTATTTTCTTCATTTTGTGGTGGAGGTCGCATTGCTGGATTCGTCCACGCGCGGAGGATACTGCAGTGCATCGATAGATGGCGCCGCGTCAATCTACGGGAGAAGTTTCGACCAGCAGACTGCAAAACCACAGCAGTGGCATGACGTCAAAATGTTCTAGTTCTGTCCCGCCACTGGTTCCCAAAGAAGTCTTCCCGCCCAACTTGCAACAAATTTCAATTTAAAAGACAATTGACGTTTTTTTTGTTTACCATGTTTGCACTGGAGGTCATAGAGCGGGAGTCCTTGGTCCACTCCCCTCAGATAGACTTCTACCCGTACGCCGGGTATTTCTGCCAAAGCTCCTTGGCCCACTTTCATTTTCACTGCTTGGTGTAGTGTGCGTGAAATGGATATTTCCGCACTTTGCCGAGTTTTCGCTCGGTATGAAAGATTGTATCTTTGATTTCTTTCTCTCTACCGTTATCCTTTATTTTGGCGGGAAGCCATTGGCGCACCCCGTTTGGGGCGTTATTTCCGCGTCAACTCCCGTCTCCCCAATGATGGACTTCCGGTTGCGTTCCCGGCGCCGATCTAACAATCACCACCAGGCATCAGGGGAATCAACTTGGGTCCCCGCTTGGGTCAAAAATGGATTCCCCATCATTGTCGACCAAAATTTATTTTCTTTTGTCTAATGTCGCAGGTTGTGACTTGTCGCTTTGGGACGGCGTTCCGTGATCTGTAGGACGTTTATTTTTCCGAAAAAAGTGCAGTTGTGAACCATGAAAAGGACAGAATATGGACGATGAGCGTTGAAGTGTAAGGATTTGTCCACCAGCACCACCATCATCCATTTTACTGTCGGCACAGCTTTATTTGAGTGATTTTTTGAATGGAGACCGTCCCACCACAGCTGCACACAAAGCCATTACAAAGGCGAGTAAGGCGCCGTATGGTGGTGCCCTCAGACGGTCTTCTTCGAAAACAAGTGTCCGACTTTCATTAAGAATTCGAATACGTAAATTAAATACTTTTAATGTATATATGACACCGATAAAGTAGTTTTAATTATGATGAACCTATATTAGCAAAACTGATAACGATTTTGCTGGCTGTGTTGTGCCAAATCGGTGACAGTTTGAGACCTATATCGCAGGGACGTCTAAAATTGATTCCTCCGCGGAAGTCCTACTTTTGTGTCAGTTGACGGCCGCCATTGCGAATCGTGCCACTTGGAGTTGGCCGGAATTTGAGGGATAATTTCCTTGGATTATGGCCATTCATAGCCAAAATGGATAATATAGATAGGTAGACTGTATCTATAAACGGTGTCTCGTGCCGTTATTCAGCCCATTTATTGGGTTTACTTCGATTTGGGAGTCTTTTTTGGTGGAATACCTTGTGTTCTCCGTGCACGCAGCACCACGCAGTGCATCAGCTGTACATTTTCACGACAACGTCGAGATCATGTCTGCTGGCCAGCCTTTTGTGGCAGATTTTGTTCTTTCGAACACAAACTCTGGTTTAGAGGACAACGTAACTCTGTTGTCAGTGATCTGTGATACGGATATATATCTGTTGTTGTGAACTGTGAAAACTGTTGTTGCTTCAAAACGTCAGTTGTGGTTTTGAGGTCTGTTCACAATCAACAGTTTGAGTTCATCAAGTTGTCAACGTCATTCACAACGACTGAGTTCCTGTCTCGTGCGTAGTGAACATGGCGTCATGCATATCCTGTGGTTTGCTATTGGCTTGTCAGGTCTTCCAAACTGTACCGGAGATATTGTCGTGGTGTGTTCAACAACGAGACCAAAGACTTTAGCACAGCTTGGTCTTGCTGGATATTGATATGATGAGTAAGGGTGGTAATGCGCACCCAGTAAATGGGGAAGTATCGTCTAAGCCAACAGACAACGACCATCTGGTTGGAGAAACTACAAAAACTGCATCGAAAAATTCGAAGTCGGGAATTGCGAAAAAGTCAACCCCTGTGAAAGCCCCCAGTTCTAATGGACATTGCGTTGAAAAGGAAAAAACCTCAAGTTATTCTAACGTGAAGTCTCAGAAGGGGACATCTGAGGGACGCCCACAGCCAGAAAGTACCATACGCAGTGGTTTGGGAATAAAAACTGGGAAGGATTCGAAGATGGCTACCAACAGCAGTATGAAGAAAGAAAATGGGACCACAAAACGAAGTGAAGTTAACTCCGGAACAACACAAGCAGTCGCACCAACAAAGCCGACGCGATTTGGTAGATTCAAAGTTAGTCGTGTCCCAGTACCATGTGATGCTACACATGACGCAAGCAATGACAACGGCGATGGGTTTTCAGCAAAAGAAGTACATAAAAGTGCATTCCGCTCCCCCTCGGGTAAACGTGTGCAAGGGATCCCAAGTGGTGCTGACAAACAGAAGTACAATTTAGATTTACAAGTAGTTGCTGCAGAGCGGGCAAATAAATCGGCGTTGCGGTGGAAAAGCAGTCAAGGGGAGGAAAAGGTCAAGAAGCAGGTTACGATTAATGAAGATGCAGATGTTAGTGAGAGGGAAATCCCTACGGCAATAGATTCCGATGATGTGAAAGTGGACAAGGAGACGAGTCCTTCACAAGACATATTGGATAAAGCTACAGAAAACAAAAAGGAAGATTCTGAGAAAAAAGAGGATGTTTCAGCAAAGTTGGTTGAGGCAGATGTGTCTGTGAAGTTCGTTGAGAAGGAAGAGCCTGGTGAAAAGGCAGTCGGGTCATCTCCGAATAACATTTTCCTGAAATTTGATCAAGAAATTGGACGTGGATCGTTCAAGACTGTTTTCAAGGGGCTTGATACAGAGACTGGAGTTGCAGTTGCTTGGTGTGAATTGCAGGTATGAAATCGCTCAGCAATAATAATTTCATTCATTTCAATTCATAATCACAATCAGATTTTTTTCTACCTTATTCTACCATTCAGGATGTAGGATCCTGTTACATCAGTGCCGAACTCCACTCAAAACATTTGAATGCAAACAGCTCAATACTGAAGTACTCAATAAAGTATCTTCCTTGTCGTCTTAGGTCATTGCTGTGAAGTGTGTTGGTGATTCCCAGTAGGTTATGCATCAATCAGTCCTTGAATAGAAAGCATTTGTAGTATGTTTTCAATTTTGGTCATCATCACAGAATATCACAGAATACAGAATATCACAGAATATCTGCTTCTGAAACGTGAAGATCTGACCAAATACATGCAGGGATCAAAGTTACGACCAACTGGTCGCATATGCGCCATGAAAATTTAAAATGCGACTGTAATTGAACCTCCTACTCGCACGGTGCGATCTGAAAAAAAGTGGCTTTTCCCGACCTCTATTCGCGCCATCTAAACAACAGCACAGTGCATCCCGCTTCCACGGTAACCTCGCAACGATTCCGGGAATCGTAACCTAATCTGCAGTCTCCACGCAGAGACATACCGTGCATACTACTCTGTGTTAATGCACTGCCTGTGTGGAGGGTACAACCGATCGATACTGCGCAGAGTGTAATGTTTATACCACTGCGCAGCTCCACGCGGGGGGCTTTTGTGAGCAAATACAATGTATGTCATTCTGGTAAGATGGCAGACGTTAGACTCGTGTAGTTAGTTTGGATTCACTAGTTAGTTTGGGATTACTTTCCTGGAACACTTGGACAATTTTTGGCAAGCTTGAAGGCCTGATGAATGTTTGTTTTGGCAAGTGAATCTCGTCACGAGTGAGTTTGGTTCCGTCAAGTCAAGATCAGCGTTGCATGCATTCCCGGTTCCGGTGGCTGGCATGTCACGGGAAAACCCCAAAATGGCGGGAAAATAATTGCGACTGAAAATTGCAAAATGCGACCACGTTTTCAAGATGCGGTCGCACGGTGCGCCTTGGTAAAAAAGTGAACTTTGATCCCTG
>NMRB01000967.1:12413-48570 GCA_002633025.1 Notospermus geniculatus | reverse complement strand
TCAGGATCACAGAATACGTTCTCGCCAGTCGTTCAAGCGGCTCCTGTATCCATAGCCAGTCAACCCCAGGTACCTATAGCATCGCAGACTGTGTTACCATTGGTCAGCTCAAGGCCTCAGACACCGAACGCCGGAACATCTCAAAACCAGCCGTCGACTGTCGTATATAAACCAGTGCCTGTCTATGGAATCCACTTATCTGAAGTGGTCTTGGGCCAGATGTCTCCATCGCAGTCTTTCTCTACTCTTCAACCTGTTGATACTGCTACTGGCCATGTGGTGGCGTCACATGTTCCGACATCTGCAGTCAGCATGTCACCAGTCCCAACGAGTAACCAGGCTCCACCGGGCCCGATTCAGCCGGTCGGCACCGTGCTCCACCCTGCTGTGTCTCAACCACTTCCAGGGACAGCTACACCACCTATACTTGCGCCGCAGGTCCGTTGTAATGCATGGTTTGCTCTCTCTCTCCTCTTTCCTACTTTCAAACTCTGCCTTGCTTATTCTCTAATGCTGTGTTTGCATGAGTGTTACTCACACAGTAATCGTTTGTACACTGTTGTCACCTTTGGATATAGTCATAATAGAATTGTCCTTTCGTTTATTTAACGCTTGGGAATTGCTGCTGTCAGAATAATTCAACCCATTTTGCCAAATCTTTCTAAAATCTGTACTGCTTACTAATTTAGCAGTGGAAAGCTTATATGCATAGTTAGATTCTTCATACGCAGAAAGCAGATGCTTTTCTCTTGACAAAGCTTTGCTCTTATGAAGAGTTGATACGTTTGAGGTAGACCAGCACAGAGGTGCACATTGTAAGACCCTTTGGGCAATAGAAGGACCCTTGTCAACATGATTAATCGAGTTCAGTGGCTGTTTGTTTTCTAATATTGTTGATATCTAGTATGGTAGCTCCCTTGTTGGTTGCTTTGACTCTAAACATATCTTTTTGGTGTTGAACTGTGAAGACTTTTACTTTGTACTGGTAGTCCAATGAAAATCCATGTGCAGATAGTTCGCTGGTGTTCAAAAATTGGTCAAATGAATAAAGACTATCAAATGCTTTTACTTCAGATTTGTACAGCATTGCCTTGTACATTTGTATTGCAAAATTCAAATAAAAGCATTTACTAGTCTCTATTCATATGGCCATTGTCTGGTGTTTTGCTTTTTTTAACTCTGAATTTGCTATGAGGTCTGAATTTGAACAGAACATACGTTTTTCCCATTTGTCCTTTTGCCGTTAATATAGTGTGTTTATAGTTAGATATTCACTATGATTCAGTTGTGTCAAAGTGTTTGTGGACAATACATCCAAGCATGCACTGACTATTGCAGAATTTATCCACTTACTAGAAATTTTTTGTTCTGCCCGGATTGATTCACCTCAAGTTGGAAGGCTCCAAGTAGTATACTGGTGAATTATCATTCATCATTTGGAAGTCAATTTTGGGGAAGTTGGGAAGCATCCTGTATTTATTTTGTGCAGGAAAGCGTTTAAAATACAAAGCCATCTGAATGCGAATTGGTGTGTCATTCCCGAGATGTGACCCTTCCACCCTGCTTGGCTTGCCTGGGTTAAGACCCACTATAAGTAGTCTTATGCAAGTTACACGCTCAGACATAGTGTAAAAGTACTCCTCATGAACCCATTTTTTTCATTGATTACTTGCATTTAGTCTTCATAAATATTCCTTTTTGTTTCAGTCTAGAGAATGAATACTGTAATTTAGTTGGTGTCAAAAAATGCAAAACATTTTCCCCAGGTCTGGAATAAACTTACAGGGTTCATAATCTGAAAAATTGATGATACTGGGACAAACATGACAAATTTGGCATACAGTAGTTCAGAAATGTCTAACACTTGCTTCCTTGGCAACAAGTACTTCTTGGTTTATTTCGTTTAAAGCGTGAATGTCTTTGTTTTTTTACTTGCCCTTTATTTTGCATGTATTTTAAATTACTGACGTTTCGACTTGATTATGATGTTCACAGTTTGAGCTGTTTTAATGTTGTGACTGATGATGCCTTTATAGTATTGTTGCTACCATTTGCACAATATATTTTTATCCAGTAACTATTGTCATTATTGCTGCTATATTTCAACAAATTTGGTCATTTGAAGTTTAAATGGAGCATCAGACCATGGATTCTTGTCCACTTTCCATGAAAGTCAGGTTACCTTTCAGTAAAGCTGGAACTATTGTACGCACACCCATGACATAAGGCACATTGACACCAATGCTTCCAAGTGCTCTTTTAATGCTTCATTGATGCTTCATATTTGAGTTTCACAGATAGTTGGTGTTGTTTCAAAAATGATTGCTTTCCTGCAGTACATGTACTTTCACTTTCTACCTGTCCATTTTGATAAGAATGAAAGATGGTTCTCCTCTTGGTTTGAAATCAAAGAATTTTAATGAAAGATAGTTTCTATATGTGAAATCTGTATGTAATGGTATTCCTGTTGTGCTTTCCAGGTCGGTCAAATCGAGACCCAACAACAGTATGGTCAGCAACCGGTGGCATATCAGATTGCATCGATGATTCCACAGGCGTCCCAGCAGCAGTCGCAGCCTCCGATGACGCAACCACAGATCCCCCAACAAACTCAACAACAGATCCCGCAGTCTACATCAGTAGCCTACCTGCTGGTTTCAAGCCCGTACCCTTGCCCTCGTCTACCAGTGCGAATCTACCACCAACTGATGTAAGTGCGACAAGTCATATTGTACTGTGTGAATTTGATCCTACCATAGGAGAAGAGCAAAATGAGGGCGACAAAATACAGAAGGGTAGATTCCAGATCACATCGATGAGCGATGACCTTTCGCAGGGTTTAAGAAATGGTGACCAGGAGTACAAGGAGGGCTCTCCTGCCCCAATGATTGAAGGGGGTTCTACTGTCCCGCCCATTGCATCTTCGGGGGTTATCATTTGCCAAAGTGACGGGAGCATGACCAATGCATTGACGGAGGTTTCCTGTCCTATACTACCTCTCCAAACTGTACTCCCTACTTCTACTGGTGCATCGAGTTCTCTTCCTCCCCAAACTGTCCCCAGTCTCTCTTCCTCACCCCTCTTGCATGAATCCAACACTGTCATGGTGTCAGCACACCTACCACCTTCCACCACTAGTAAGCTTCGGCGGGGATCTGTCCCTGCCATCAATCTCCATGCACAGCTTGCGAGAGTGTTACAAACACCACACCAGCATGTCCTGGCTAATGTACCACATCTATCCGAAGCTATTGGTCTGTCGCTGGAGACGAAAACCGTCGCTGCAACCAATGCCCCCAAAATGACACCTTCCCATCCTGATCTCTCCCAAACTGTTCCCACCCAACAGCACATGTCACGTCACTCGATAGCTGTCGCACCAGACATGCAACAACTGAACATCCCCTGCATGCCAACTGATCATGAGGTTGAATCTTGTGAGCCTGCAGTTGTACCGTCGCCATTATCGACACCCGAACCGATTCCTCTGTCAATGACGTCACCTCCTACTGCCACGGCTTTGTCTATTCTTCCCGAATCCTCGGGCTCTTCGACATTGCTGGATAAAGTGGTACAGCCTGGACTAGAACCTTCAACTGATACAGCCTGTGGGACAAACCAGGTACAGACCGTAGTCCAAAATAACTCTTCTCTAGACGCTAATCTACTCTCAAAAATAATCCCTACTGATTACGCTTTTAAACAACGCTTTGTAAATCGTCGTAGGACAGAACCTGTCATGCTGGAAGTTGCTTTAAAAGCTCTATTAGGTGGCAAAAGCACGAAAGGTAACCCCGAAATGCACCCATCTCCTGGTAGTCCACTCAGAGGCACTACCACGCAGACTTCTACTAATTTTGTGTACGACATGTCGAATCCCTCTGTATGTCAGTCGTTATGTGAACATTATGAGCCGGCCCTGACTACCAATGATCATGAAATTGAAATGCACATGGACGCTGAACTTGGACCGAAACATTTCTGTGAGACGGAGGCGCCACTCTATCGAGGAATACCCCCGAGCCCAACTTCACTGGTTCAAGCCCAGGACCCGTCACTTCGTCGACCCTCTGATCCGCATCCATGCAGCACACCCCACGACCGTAGTGTGAGTCAGATTTCTGAACTAATGCATGCTGCAAATGAGAGCTCCCCCACCTCCGACGAGTTCGTGCATGCGACATTGGTAAGAGGTCTTTCACTCCGTAGATTACTGCAATCTGCATGCAGCAATCATTACGCCAGCAAAATACCTACAGCTTTCTCATCGGCTCCATCTCATGGCAGGTGTTCAGTAAACTTCCATGCATAGCACAGTCATTCATCTATTAAATGTCCACCAACATCAGTGCTCCTGTTCGGCCCGAGTTTGAGCCGATGCAAAATCAGGTTAGGCTTCTAGTTCTAGGCGTCAAAAGCTATGTAGCAGTTGATATACAGTTATACAGTTCTCAGTAGTTGAATTGAGCGTGTGCAGCAGCATAGCGAACAGCCAAGCTCCTGTGTATAAGGCTTCCATATATAGCATAATCAATACATGTACCGGGTAGATATGAGTATGGAAGGCTTGAAGCTGCTACTCCTGAAATGCATAGCATATACTTATGTTGATGTGTAATTTGGAATTGACACTGTTTGAATTAATAGCTTTCTTTGCAATTGAAGTTAATTGTGTTTAAATTTTGCCAATTTCTTCTAGTGAATGTCATGATTTGACTTGGGAAGAAATACTTATAACCTTATAGTTTATACTTAACCTGTTTACATGAGTTCTGACAAAAAATTTAGATTCTCTCAGTTAGTTTGAATGCCACCTTTCATAGGTTAGGTTTAAAATTTTGGCTGCCTGTATTTTTGATTGTGCATGGATGATTCGCTGCATACTATGATTTGGACCTACCTTGCCTAAGAGTTTACACTGGTGTGAATCACCTCGAAAAATGAGTTGAATTTTCACTGCACCTGGCCTTGTTTTTACACTGTAACTGCACTATGGTTGTGTGCTGCTGTGTTTACAACTTAGCATGAGGGTGACCTCATTAGGGACTGAAGAAAACCTTATTTTTATTTTGGAAGAAAGTGAAAAAAAATCTACGGCAATACATAGTTCTCAGATTCCATAATCGACTCCTTTGGTGGGAATTTTTTCATTCATGGTGCCATGTTTCTCAATGAATGTAGTGTCCAAGGCGATGAATGTAAAGATCAATCGTAACATAACACCCAAATGAACTAAATTTAACCTATCGTGCACAAGAATAACATGGTCATGCAAATGGATATTGGTCCTGCAAAATCAATGATATCATTCTAATGAGTACCGTAATGCAGTCATGCAAATGAGGATTGTGGCTTCGGAAATGAAGGTCGTGGCCATGCAAATGAGGGGGGTGGCCGTGCAGATATATGTGTTATCATGCAAATGAGTGTCACCGTCATGCAGATGGGGATGGCGGCTGTGCAAATGCGCATACACTTTCTGAAGGTGACTTCATGATCATACAAATTAGTAATGGGAGACTTTACTACCCCGTTAGAGGCCGCCTGTTGGCAGCCCTAGAACGTCACGAAATTTGACGTCATTGATGTAGGCCATGGCCTCACGTCATTATCAATGACATTTGTGACATGCACTTCTTCTCTATGACGTCAAATTTCCTAATGTTCTCGAACTGCTAACAGGTGGTGGCCTCTAACGGCAGGAAAGTCTCCCATTACTACTGAAGGGATCGTGGCGAAACAAATGAATATTGCAAAATATAGTAATTCAAATGAGTATTGTGTTGTTAAAAATGAGGATAATGGCCATACAAATACTTACTATGTTGGTGTTATTCAAAGGAGTATAAGGTCATCTTCAGTCCTTGATAGGTATTCATTCATACTACTAATCATCGTTTGCTAGCTAATTGGTTTAATTTGGATCATTTTACGGAGGTTTTTATTTTCATATCATCTTTTGTTTTATCAAGCTTTTGTTTTGCAGTATTGATGGGATTTATTTTGTTTTCTCTCTTGATGCACACATCCTCTGCTGCTTGGACTTAAGGGAATTGAGCATATCTTTTAATTTAAAAACATGGAATTGAGAGCAAAGCAACAACATAATTGCCGGATTTCATAAAAGTTACCAAATGCTTTTACTAATGATTTGCACAGGGAGGTCCAATATAAATGTACTGCAAAACTTGAAGTAAAAGCATTTGCTACCTTTTATGAATATCAGCCATTGGCTCAGTAAAAAATATTAAATGACGGAATGACTAGTAAGAGAAAAGGTGAAAATCAATCTCTGAATCACGCCTGGAAATTCAAGGGTGACAGCACAAATATGTATTGTGTTTGTCACCAACCTGTTGAATACTGCTTGCAGGCATTAATGTTTGAAACTGACTTCTTGGTGGCCAGAGTAAATTCTTAATGCTGTGACNAGTTATGTAGCAGGTAGGCCTATTGCACTTCTCACTCAAATGAGCGAGTTCAATCAAAAATGTCCCTAATTAAACATTCTACATGCTCATGTGTTTCGTGTGCGACAGTGGAGCATTGACTTTTGGCGTTGACTGACGAGACGAAAGAGACATCATGATCAACCATGCCAATCACTGGATCTTGTTTCAATTAAACTGTAGGCCTATTTGGACTGCTGCTGAAAAAACGGATGGGTTGGATTTGCACTTTGATCTTTTTTTTCACAAATTTTTGCACTTTTTTTGATAATAGATATTCATCTCTGTGTGTTGTGGGGATACTTAGACTGAAGACATCAGAGCCAGGAAATCTTGTGCTGCATTGACGACAGACTTGCACATGATATAAAAAATAACTGAATAAAAATGAAACCCTTAATCTTTGTGTACATGGTATAAGCTACTGCGTTGATGAGTCTGGTATGGCCCAAGCCATTGTTACTGAGATTCCACTGAAATGTCTTTCTGACTGTTATCAGACATGTGTCGCTATGATATGGCTAGAGACGGTACCTTTAGATAACATCGGGATATTGCTACAGATTTGTGCTTGGCCTTGTCATGGCAGCACTGCTTCAGGTCTTGATGTATTGAATTGATACATCGTGTCTTTATGATGTCGACAACCAAAAATGATGGAACTAAACTGGGCTGAGACTGCCCTCGTGAAGAATCTTGGTCCAATGAGTCCAAACGATCTTTGTGTTTCAAACAATTTTCCCGTTTCCCAAGTCTTTGCTGCTTCTCTCGCAACATGGCAGAAAATCATTGCTTATCATTCTCCCGCTGTTGGCGTTCGGTTTTTTTGGGAGATGGATCTTATTCGTGACTGTGAGTCTATCAATGTCGCAGCGAGCGCTAAAAAATTCTTGCGTCATCTTGTTGGTTTCCTCTGCCTTCTAATGCAAGTTTTGTCTCGTCAGTTTGGGTCGGGTCGGATGTCTTCAGCCTTGTTGTTGTCTGTCTCTATGTTGCTGTCGTATTATGTCTACTGAACTTTCACTACATGTCATTCTTCAGATTTGGGACTGGTAATTTCTTGTGGGAAGAATTTGTGTTGGTGCAAGAACTTGGAGGAAAATCTGGTGCCCTTTAAAATATTGAAGAATATTTTGTCCATCTGCATTTAGATCTTAGAATGGTCTGCCATTAGTAACTGTCTTCATGTATAAGAGTACCTGGATGGAAGTGGATGAAAAAGTGAAGGCAAATTTGGTGATACGAGCTGAATTCGCAAGGCTTCATGTAATTCATGTAGTCACGAGAACTATCCCTTCTGAATAGCTGTACTATTCAGACCCCCGGCTCTTCGGATCAGCTCCTGGAAACAACTCCATTGAAGCAAATATTTCATACACAGATATGGTGACGTCAGTTTCTTCATCTTGCATGTCTTGATCTAAATCCTCATCCCTGACTAGCTGTACCTTCTGCCCCTTCTCTCTTGGCCTTTCACGGACTGATTTCTCAACTTTGGTATTGTAACATTGAACGCAGCATTCTCGAAAATGACAGTAATGTCACAGAACTACCGGGTACGCTTGGCTGGCTATTGTTTTCCATGTCACATAGGCTAGTAGGGGAGAGTTCCGACCATTTGGGAAAAGGTGGCAATTCCCACTAAATAATCAACAGATAACTAACCCTGGGACGATGGGTCAATTGCACAGGGTTTGCCTAATCACTTGGGACGTCAGAGTCTCTGCCAAGAACATCTTCTATTTCAGCATCTGGACTGCATTGCTTGGTTCAGACAGTTACACTCATTGGTCGAGACTTGATGTTCTGCGATTGCTAAGAAGAGATCTAATCTTGTCTTTAACCTTTGCCCCTCTGCTGCCTGGTGTGCAAGACCTCCAGCTCAGGTGACCTGCAGGCAATCAAGAAATTTTCACGAAAATTGCCCTTAAAACCTGCTTCCCTGTGCAAGTGCAAATCCAAAGATCTTCTTGGGCTCTGTGACATTTTGATTTTTTTAATTGTATTTTGTTTAATTGGTGTTCTTAACATTTTAATATTATTGCCTAACTGCATCTGACAGCACATGACATGTCATCATAAAATAAGTGGTTTTTGGAATTGTCTATTTTTTAGCAAAAACTTGTGATTTGAATAAAGTACGATTTGTGGTATAAAAGGTAGGATTTGACAGATGCGGACCAAATTCAACTGAAAACAGTCAATTGATAGAATATTTCTGTTGGTGGTACATTAGGCCTGCTCTACTGCAGCTTTCATGGCGTGACTGATTCCACGTTGACACTGAATCTCTTTCTTGCCTCCTCAGAACAATAGCTGGGTGTTAAAATGCAGTCACCTTGTGAAGTGTTGAAGTGGAGCCAGCCTTTTGCTGTTTACCACCACTTAAGTGCACAGTTAGCAGTTCACCTTGCAATTTTAGCAGGCATATGGGATGTTTACTAGTACCGGTACTTTATAGCGTGCGGTATTCCTAGTTTGAGTACAAAGCCTTTGAAAATTGCTCGGTAAACATTTATAACTGCATTTGAGAATATTGATGAATTTAGAGTTGATGAAATTCTGTCATGTCTGTTCCCGCTTGAATAAACAGATTTGTGGTACGGTTGTAATCCTAATACAAGTAATGGCAAATTTATCGCGGTTTGTTCCATCAGATACGGAGCTGTGTGGAATGTGTGTCCTGAAGAAGCTCCGAGGTCAGTGGATCCATGCTCCATTCCTTGGAGACTGGATCCATCCCTGGTTCCAAGGACACTGGATCATCAACCTTGGATTCCTAGGACACTGGATCCACATCCTTTGTTACCAAATCAGTGGATCCACATCTGTGATTCCTGGGATATTGGATCCTGTTCCTTGATTCCAAGGACACTGGATCCACATCCTTGGTTCTCCACATCCTTGGTTCCAAGGGCACAGGATCCGCATCCTTGTCAAGGGCACTGGATCTGCATCCTTCGTTCCAAGGACACTGGATCATCATCCTTTGGTTCCCAGGATGCCGGATCCACATCCACATCCTTGATTCCCAGAACACTGGATCCTCATCCTTGATTCCCAGGATACTGGATCCGTGGGTCCCAGGACACAGGGTCCGCATCCTCTGTCCCAAGTCCAAAAAATCTTCGCCCTTACTTCTTCCATAGATACACATTCCACCTCTGTATTCTGATGGTGGCACAATCTTTCATATTTGCTCTCGTCTGACGCAATTGTTATTCTTTTCCCTCTGCGTCTTTACAGCTTGGTGGATATGAACGACCTGGTTCTGCTCCCATATCCGATGGTGCTCTAGATATTAGTGATGATGATCCTGATTTGCTCAAGCTCATAGCCAGGTTTGTATCTGATGATGAACCGTGAGCACGGTCACGGTGGCACAGTGATGAAGTTGTGACAGGTATCCGAGAGGCCATAGGTTTGATTTTCGGTTGACTTGCTGGTGTCCAATTTGGTCTTAAAGATAATGTATCACGACTTCATTGTTTGCATTCAATGTTTGTAAACATGGGATGTGTGTTTACATTATGGTATTTTGGACTTTTGGGACATGCCAACCCACCAAATTGAATACTTTCGGTATCAAAAGAATTTCTAGAGCGGCATGCCACCAATAAATTATTCATAAGACAAAGAAAGACTAGACATAAGCAAACGAAATGTAAATATAAACAATGATTTTCGTGGCCCATGAAAATACCCATGATACATTATCTTTAATTGGTTATGTGTATACATATCTCTAGTATTCGTTATAATGTGTATAGAAGTGCATTGTTTATGTTTCAGTATCTGGATATCATTCTGTTTCCCTCCCTCATTTCAGACATAAAAAGGAGATGGAATCGTTAAGCGATCGACAACATCGAGAGATTGAAGATTTGAAAGCAAATAAAAAACGGCTACTAGTCAGTGATAAGCCGCTACAATCTTGCCAGTCAGAGAGCACGATGTCCACGCAAACTACGACAACAGCAGTGATGGCCACGCCGACGTCGTCTGTGATGGTGGAGGAGTATCAGCGTCATGCACAAGTGGTGAATCTCAGTCGCCAGAATTCAGACAAGGAGGTTGGTTCTGGCGTGTCGACACCGTCTCCGCAAGATAGTCCAGCTCATGTACCCCTGCCTCAACCTACGGTGCAATCGTCGAGTGCACTCGCTCACTCAGACCAAGCTTTAAACTCAGGCGGAATTCTCACTAGTCAATCTTCTCCGCAACAGAAACAAATTTCAGACGGTGTCCCGAAAACAAAGACAATTACTGAAGACATGTTCAGATGTGTCGACCAAGGCCAGGGCCGAAGTAAGCCTGTGACAGACAGGAATGACCCCAAATCTGTGAAACAAACACAATTGCGGCAAGATTTAATGGTTAATGTTAAGCAACAGCAAAGCTATGTGGTGCCACCTGCGTCTCAACCACAACAGAGTAATCCGCAAGGAACTGTTCGACGGACTCAAAGTTTGAAAGGAGAGAGTCGTAGTGGCTATCAACGACAGAATTGTGAATCTGGCGGGAATACGCCAACACCACAATCAACGCCAAAAATACATCGAAAAGAAGGGCCACAGTCGTCACAATTCCAGTCATCTCAAAATGTTGTGACGCCCCCGCCCTCAGCTCAGCCTGCATTTGTGACTTTTCCACCGAACTTTGGTAGTCCAACACATACTGTGAATCAACAAGGTCAAATCTGCGGCCAAGGCATTGCGTACGGACCTCTTCCAGCAACATTCCCCCAGCAGCCTGGCCCTGGACAACAAGCCCAGCCGTTGCAAGGCACATTCATCTTGCCCAGCGGTCAATCTGCGGGATTCTGGATTCCCCCGACGTCGTATCCGCAGTTTGTGCAAAGCCAACAGCCGATGATGGTATCACAGCCTCAGCCACCTGGCGATAATTCAACAAATAAATAGCGTTGTCGATGGCGAGGTGACACATAGCAGTCAAATACCAGAACTGCTCTTTGCTTTGCAGGAACTGATTCCTTCATAACCAAGTGCTTTCAATTGATGAGTACACGCCATGTAGTCTTTCTCTCTTTGGTATGTTTGACAAAGCAACAAGGGCTAGAAGGGTCCCAAGTGGAATGTCAAGTCGGCGATAGAGACAGTCTGATTGCTGGATGTTGATCTTCAGAATTGACTGGAGTTATGAAAGTTTGTCATGGAATGTTTGTCGTTGATTCTGTTGTAAGAATAGCAAGATCTTCATTTGCGATAGTGAATTTCAGAAGTGTTCTTTGACCACTTCTGATGATTGTAAGTCTCATTATGGAAGAGTTAGCGCTGTACATGTATTTATGGAACTCTGATTGGAAGGGCATCGGATATGCTCCGTTTTGATGAGGGACTTGAAGCCCTTGTTGTGTTTTCGACTTGATTCCTCATTCAAGAATGCAGTGAATTAATGACTTGTGGAGAATGTAGAAATTCACTGAAATATCATTCCATGTAGTCTGCGGGGTGGGTTGCAATATTTGCGACACCCCTATGAAGCATTTGTATACAGTGTAGTTCAGTAGAAAATTTCAAAGACTTGCATCATATCACATTTTCATGGCGTGTGCATGTTTTTGAAATTGCTATTGGCACGCATGGCACAATTTCACTGCAGAGTTACCCATTTGGCTGTAAATATCTAATCAATCATTCTGGTAAATATGCACATGTTAACTTATTGCTACGTGGAGAATATTAAGTGTAAAATATGAAAAATGTTTGGACCTGCGCAGAACTAGGGGTGCAGATAGTTCCTGCTTTGTGTGCGGCTGAATTTTGCATATCACCCTATATGCTGGCGTACTTCGCTCAACTATCTGTTGCTTGAGTAATTTATACGGTTACGTAAAATGTCTTGTACGTCATGCTACTGTAAGAAACAAAAGTATTACAATAATATGCTGTAAGTTAAAAGTGGTAACCAAGTTCTCCGCTGAATGTAGCCAACGATATTTACATGTTCTTTGTGAAGATGGTGATGGTTGGACTTCTTGCCAAGAATTTCAGAAGTTTTGGTTGTCGATATTTGGTAACCCTTTCACTGTGAACTGATTATATGTGGTTTCTGTCAGTGTTATCCAGCCTGCGGGGTTATTATTTGAGATTTTGTGGGTTTTCCATGCTGCAGTTGACTTTGGAGTATCCCTCAGTCATCTGGTTCTACCAAGTATTATCAGTGGCAGCACTGCGTCACTTGTCAGGAAGGTGTATTGGCATTTTGGTTCCCGAAGCTGCCGCTAGGGCTAGAAGGCTTCGGTATTGGCTGCCATTTTATTGCTGACGTCATTTTAGGATTCCCTTTTCTCGTAAAATTTCATTCTCCTTCGTTCTAATAAAACAGCGACGACCTTGAGCTTTTGTTACAGATCTGCTCCACACACAAACATTCTCATCATAAGAAACTTCCTCGGTGTTACCATTCCATGCGATTAGGGCATGTTCGATGTAATTTAGCACCCACGTGGCTTGGGGCATCTCCGTTCTAAAAATAACCCGTGATATCGAATGATGATCTATAAATAGATCTGCGACAAGTTTTATGCCGCAAAGGTGGCAGCCAATACCGAAGCCTTCTCGCCCCAGCAGTGACTACGGGAACCAGAATGGATTAGAAACCTTGTACTTTCTCAAAAGACCCAAACCGCTCCAGAGCAGGATAGGCATGAAAATGGGTCATATGAATAAAGACTAGCAAATGCTTTTACTTCAGATTTGTATAACATTGCCTAGTTTATTTGTATTGCGAAATTCAAGTAAAAGCATTTGCTAGTCTTTATTCATACGACCCATTGTGACCTTCAGGAAGCAAGATTCTCCAGTGAAAGGGTTAACCACAGATTAAGTAAAAACAGGAGTCGCCATTTTATCAAATCTGTGGCTTTTAAGAGTATTTTTAGCTCTTGGGATATTGAAATGGTGCTCCTGTTCATTTTTCTGATAGAATAGTAGGAGCAACATAACTACAGTCTGGGTCTGAATAGATGATGTTTGGGATTTTTTGGAACTGGGTTTTTGGAAATGCAGTGATTTTGTGAACATTAGCCGTCAGCCATCAATGAGGAACCTAGATTTTACTGGCTACATGTACTGAAAATTTCAGGCTTGAAATAATCTGTTTACTCTCAGTACACAAAGACTTGATATTTGCATGAGTCAAATAATATTTTGTTTGTTTCTGATTATTTAAGTTGTTTGAGTTGTATTGTTTCCTTTCGAGAGATGAAAGTTGACTGTAGCATTATCAATGAAATATTCGTTTTATATTGGTCAAAAATAGACCAGGTGGTTCGGTTGGCTAGGTTCCTGATTGCGTGTCTAAATTAATTTCGTATCATTTCTGGTGTCTACTTCAAAATTTCTGCATTGCTTGGCAGAAGGTCGCCTTTCGAGAAGTAGATAGGACCCTCGTCTTATGAAGTTACATTTTCCTGACCTGCTCAGGAGAAGAACAATTGGCATATGTCAACGTTTGTCATCGAAGACTGAACATGTTTCCTAGTCTTGGCTCATTTAGATGAGATGATCTTTCTGAGAATTATCATATGTGTGCCACTCAAGCCAAGTTTCGCTGCAACAAATTGCTGGCCTTGGAATTATGATACCCAAGAAAAGTCCCCGCCCCACTCCATCTTTATAAGTGGCTTGTATACTTTGCCAAATGTCTTTCAAGGATCTTTATGCATTCGTGTGGTTTCCTTTCTCCGAGGGCTGTCATTAGGAATGACCCACAGAAATATTTGTCATCAGAAACGTAGGACTTGCCAGCTTGAAGCCAACTACTGTGCATTCCTTCATAATTTGACCCCACAATAGAGGCTTTGCATATGACGTCACAAACTGCCATGCTGGAGGACACATGGTGCAGAGGCGCAGCGAAATGAGCCGTGCATGCCCCAATGACATTACATCAAACAATGGCGTGGCGTGTCCTCCAAAATGGCCGCCAGGATGACGTCATTGCAAAGCCGGTATAAAATGGTCCGTATAGAAGACCAAGTCACGTGCATTTTTAAATGACATTTTATATGGTCTGTCGCTTTCCCATCTGTTGCGCAATGACCTTGGCAGAAACCTCCTTACATTACAGGGCCTGTTTTGGAGACATGATTGGATTGTTTTTCACAAGTTGATAAAGCAACATTTGAAGTGAAAACCCCACAACCACATTGGTTGATGCTTCCTCAAGAAATGGAAGGATTGCACAGTATTTGGTGTGCTTCAATATTCTTTTGTAAATAAACAACTCTAAAGGTATTTTTTGTAATGGATGTAGGTTGAGGAAGAATGTACTTTACTTGTAAATTACATGTCATACTGGTGCTTGTAGCCGATTCATAGCTATTTTTGTTCATAAGCGAATGTCCATTTCTTGCTTAACTCCTGTATAAGTAGAGTGTCATGTATAATATTAATAGAATTGTAAGACTTTCCTTTACCAGTAAAATGAATACCGGTAACAGACAGTCCAGAGAATCAAGGCCAAGGTCAAGTATAGCCAATTCCAGCAGCCACACACTGTTTGCCTTTCTCCTTCTGCTTAGAGGAAGAAAAGGGGGTTGATGAAATATATGTGACCCGCTCTGGCAAAAGCATTCGCATGTCGCTCCGAAGTTGAGCCTCAACGAACTAAGGTGACACCTGGAGAGAATGAAAGAAATAGATTGCTTCAGTTTTCATAATAGACAGACAATACTGAAACTGACAAGCATTTGGTCTCAACCTGCCAAGGTAAGAGCGTCATGCGACTGATTTTGCCAGAGCGGGTCACATATGAGGGAAGATCTTGGCCAGGACATTACTCGCAATCAAAGTTTTTTGCTCAATTTGACCCCAAATGCATATGTTCACTGAATCTCCATATAAACGTGAAACGTATCTCTGGGGCCAAGGTACAAGTACATGTATGTCATTTACAGAGAGCTTTGTCCTCTTCTCATTTGAAAAAGTTGACCAGTGGAGATTTTAATGCTGTGGGTTTCTACCTAAACACCTCTCAGAACAAGTTCCAGAACTGGTCAGTTTACTTGTCAGGGCGAGGAGACGGGAAAGAGCTGAGGTAACTGGCCGAGCTGGTACTTATTCCGAGAAGTGTAAAGGAGCTGGTAAGTGTGGCTGAATGATTGGCTTTTTGCTTTGGATTACTTGATCCTTGTTGGTGAAGAATTTGTGACCCAATGGTTAGCATTGACAGAATTTTGTCTTCTTGCCTTCAATCTGAGACACAGGAATTCGACAGAAAGAAGTTTTTCAAGGGATCTGTGAGTTACATCCTCAATTTTCTTGTCAGCATATTTAGGGATGTTAAAGTATGATTCACCCACCCTGACTTCAACATGGGCAAAGTGCCAAGCTTGGAAATGTGCACAGGTCAGTGGTAAATAATCCATGTCGCAGTTGTGTAATAGGGAGGTTTCGCCTGGTTAGGCCATACGATGACGTTTATCTATTGTTTGGGTATACCCACACAATAGAAAACGTCGTCATAGGGCCTAAGCGGGTGCTTGCGAAACCTCCCTATTGATGTTAGGCTAACTTGGTTTATCTTCTATGAGCCTATAGCAAATCTAAGGTTGTGCTCAGTCAACTGGTAGATACTGTGGTTTGTGGTTTAATCAATGTGTTCACAGGCCTGGCACGTTGCCCATGTTGAAGTTAGGGTGAATCATACTTTAGCAGCTGTGATGTCAGTGGCAGGGTTGCCGAGCCTGTATGGAATGGCTTGGTGAGAGTGTCTGTTCTGTCCAGTGGGATAAACGGCGGGTTTCGACTGCGGTGCATTTCACAATCAACTCAACACATTGTCAGACTGGCCATCATTTTTGTGCATTCAATAGGAGTTAAACATATCATTAAAAAGCCATTTGATGCCCAGCTCTGTTCAGTCTGCTGTTGTGACTGGTTTAAAGGGGACTGCCCTCGAGACATTTTTGGTATTCAAACATTTTTGTTGTTGTTCAGCAATCATTCTTTGCGATTTTTTTAGATCAGTGAGATCATCATTGCGTTGATTTCCTTGCGTTTGAACTTTCTTTAAAGGCACATGAATAAGGAATGATTGTTGGGGGTACCTTTGTAAATTGTACATAGATTTTTTTTAACCCTCGATAAAGCCAGTGATTCATGTGATTCTTAATGCTGATGGCATTTAATTCAAATGCTCAATTTTCAAGAAAATGTCTGCTTTGTCCTTAATTTCTTAGACCTCAACAACGTCTGACCTTTCTGTTGTAATTTTGCCTGACTTCTGTACAATCATTACCGTGTATAATCATTAAAAAAACACCTAAATTTATTCTTAACTTATCGTTTTTGACGTTGGCTATTGATGTTGCACCAGTTGCTTCAAGTTAAAACTTTTGTCTCTTTCGATTAAAAAAAAAACGGTATTGCAATAAAAGCTATAGCTGTCAACCTGTTTAAATCCATCAGACAAGTTGTATGTAATAATCCATGTATGAAAAATAATTAGAATTAATATGGTGTTGGTTCATATGTTCATTTATGTACTCTTCACCACCATTTTGTGCATCTACGTGTCAATTGCAAAAGGGGCATGTGACTGTATTTGGGAAATGCCTACGGTTGGATGCTATAAAATGTGTAGTCCTGCTAATTTTGATGGTGTAAGGGTTGCTGACATTTCTCAATGTAGAACAAGATATTACATAGAATACAAAAAGGAGATTTGTTCTTACGTCTTGGCCTAATGTCTTTTCCTTTCAGCAGCAACCCTGAAGATTTTAAGTGCATTCATTGCCTTGCTTCGGCAAATCAGGGGATGAAGTTGTAAAGTGCTTTTCAGAATGTCCAGTCATATTTGCACTCATTTTACCTTGCAATGGAACCTAACCACAAACCATGTGTCAGTTACGTGTGCATGATTGCATGATTATCTTGAATCAGAGTATAGACCTGAAGATGGTCCTATTATAAGTCGGTCAATCGTTTATCGGCATGCACACGAACTGGCCGATTTGTGGCTTGTGATAGGTTCCACTGCAAGGTAAAATGAGTGCAAATATGACTGGACATTCTGAAAAGCACTATACCTACAATATTGATGGATAAGGTATTGGGTCATACGAATAAAGACTAGTAAATGCTTTTACTTAAATTTTGCAATACAAATGCACAAGGCAATGGTGTACAAATCTGAAGTAAAAGCATTCGCCATTCTATTCATATGACCTCTGGAATGATAAATTCATAACCTGATGTCACTCCCCAAATGCAGTGAAATGTCCCCAGTGATTGCAATGCGTACATGTAGATTTCAACGAGATATTCAAAATTTTGTACCAAGTCTAATGAAATGTATAGAACTGCTGATGTTACCTTTGCCAGTATGATGTAATGATTTGACAAATGGGACTATATCGAGCGTCCGTGACAGGCATTTCCGTGGAGATCCCGTCGTCCTCTCAATCAGGGCGCTTCTCAATCAAGGACATCATCTGTCTGCAGATGAAAAACGTATTACTAGGCCCTGGTGGATAGGCCTACTTGGTGATGGACCATGTGTCAAGTCATACGAGCTTTGTCCAATGCAAGTTTTTGCGTGAAAACATCATCTGTACATATATATTCATCCATCTGAGAATCTCATTCGATGATTAGTCAGTCATATCATACTTGTTCCTGATGACCTATACTGATATAACAGCACATTGGGGCATTTATACATCGTCAAAAAAGGAAGGTAGGTTTACACCAAACAAGCTGGTTGTTCATATACGGGCTAAAACTGGAACTTGGCCGAAGATAAGTTGAATCTGATATCAAAACTTTCAGTTTGAGATCATTGCCTAACATCTGTCGATTTCTTGTAGGCAATAGTTCTAGGTTGCATGGCTGGGGGACATCAAGTGGGACGTCGTCCTTGCATTGGCGTAGCTAGCCTAGATTTTATGGCCTAGGGGGGGGGGGGGCAAAAGTGATGGAGTCTGAAGAGCGAAGTCGAAGGGGAAGACCCCAGAAAAAAAAATTGAAAATCTACATCCTCTGAGATGCATTTCCCCACATCTGACACCACGGTAACTCGGCTTGAAGAGGGAAAATGACCTTTTAGAGAAAAAAAATGTTTTGACCCATTTTGCTTGGGGGGGGGGCCTTAGTCCCCTTCCCCCCGCTAGCTACGCCCCTGCTTTGGCCCTAAATATGAATAATTAGAGCTTGTCTGGTGTGGGATGGACAAAAAAGGACCTCTGGCATGAACAGTTGCATTTTCGAGTCTGACAGTGTGGAAGCGCTATTTCAAAGAATTAATCTGGCTCTGTCGTTGAATAATCAGCAAAAAACTGTTAATATGATGTTATCAATTGGTTTTTTGGAAGTGACGCATAATTATTCAGCTGGTACCCTGGAAATTTATAAATGATTCGACAGCATCCGGAATTATAACATGACGTGGAAGTTTCTGTACATACATGTATGTATAGCTTATGGCTTTAAGTTCATGCCTGAACTTCTTTCGTTGGTTGTGTCTTGAGCAAAATAAGTGTCGCTTATTGTGATCAAATTTACAAGAACAAACGGACTGGTGTTTAGAAAAAATCTTGGGATTGATACAGGTTAATACTGGCCAATAAGCGAATATACAACTGGAAAAATACACGTGGTCTGTTATGGAAAATGAAATTTCCTCAGTTGCTCTCACGCCGTGGAATTTCGGCTCATGCCATTTATTGGTTTGGAGAAGACCAAACCTTGGACCACTTCACGGACTTCAATGCTGTTGTCAATTAAAAACAGTACTTCTGATTTCTTCCCTAAAAAATATTTCTTAAGATTTGAAATCAGAAAACAACGTGACGGTTCTGTCTTTCCAACATGTATGTTCAACATTTGTGAACACATACTCAGTCTTGCTTTCAGCCAATCAGGAAGTAGGAATTTCAGTCAGACGGGAAGTGAAGTGGGAATTTCAGCCAATCAGGATGTGGGAATTTTTCTAGACACCTTGTTAAAATGTTTGTACATTTAACTGAATTCATATTCGAATATTTCATTAAAGATAATTAATTGGTGTTATGTTCGTTGTTTCGAAATGAACATTTCATACTGCATGGTGTTAATTTGTTCACAGCTGATAATTAGGTAAGATGAGGTGGTTTTGCCGGGGTATCGTTTGCGCCAAGGTCGTCAGTATAGCAGGTATAGGCCCGTATTCTAGAAGTCTCTTTAACTCTAAGGTCCATTTTAAGCTTTTGTATTAAATGGTAAACCTCTGCAGAGTTGAGGAAGCTTCTAGAATATGGCCCATAATATCCAAAGTTGACCTTCTGTTCTCAGTTCAGAATAAACAGTCGAAGTTTGAAGTGGTACACTGGAAAAAATATTTTCTTACTTTCTTGCGTGACAAGAAAATCACAAGAAAAAGTACAGATTTTCTTGTCTCACTCCCAAGAAAGTAAGAAAATAATTTTCCTGAAAAAGGTAACGTTTTTCAGCGAGGCCCGTGTGCCAGGGTGACATATACAATAGATTGACGGAATACGTGGCGACTTGATAATGAGCATCCTGAGAATGTCAGGTCATTTGCGGTCGTACCCTCCCTCTGAACCAAGCGCGAGAAGGGGAGCTGGTTTGTTGTGAAGCGGACTCTGGGTGCGAGGATGGATAATGAGCGACACACAGAAAAACTGAGTCTGTTTCCCAGTGTGTTCCGAACAATGGGAATCACACAGAAAAATGGCCACACTGAAAAACGTTACACCGGCGCGAACGGAGAAATTGGCTCTGCAAAGTTCATCAGTGACGTCTGCTGAGCAAATTTCTTGTGTACGCCGGGCTAATAAGACAGGGGCATACTTGGTACTGCGTGCTTGGTCAAAGCCAAGCTTGCTGTCACTGTTTGGTTCAGAAGGTTGTCAATTCCATGTACATGTATATTGTAAGAAATTGTAGTTATTTGCAACTCAGCTTTTGTAAATACTCTCTGAGAGTGTTGAACGGACTTGAAAACAGTGGAATCTCTCTATTAAAGCGAATTGATAGCGGATTTTATTTACATTTGGCTGGTGTTTGTATATAAACACAAAATTTCAGCCAATCAGAATGCACGAACATTTCTTTGTTGACATTCTTTCAAATTCTATTTCTAAATCAAATTTTTTCGATATCAATTCGCTTTAACCCTTTCAACGCTGAGACCAATTTTGTCAAAATGAAAATAGATAAAAATACTTCAAGGCACCGGAAACCAGTAACATGGGTATTCATCAATTTAGGACTTGGTAGGTTAAAATTAGCTTTCATGAAATTGCCATCGGTAATGAGGGGGCTAAGGAACCCTTAGGAGCGACAACTTCTGGCCCTTCTTAATACAGAGGTCTAAATGAAGAGAAATTGTCAATTTGGGACTGAATTGGTTCTTATTACTGAGAGAAGTGTCCTCCTGTAGAGGTGTCCACTGTTAGTGAGAATTCACTGTACTGTTCCAGAGAAATGCAGAGATAGAGACACACAGACTAGTTGCGATACTATTCGATGAAGTAGTGAAAATTTGGAATGTCCTCCTCGCACTGCTACAAAAAAGCCAATAATGTACATGTACCACTTTTCAGAGCTTTCTCAGTACTGTAATGTACATGTAGTTTGAATACATTGACATTATTATACTTCTTTCGAAATCTGAACAACTTCTGCTGCTGCGAAAGAATAACGACTTTTGATTCTTTCAGACCACTTGGAAGTTCCGAGAAGAAAATTTGCTAAATCCTTTCCTGTGTGGCCGCATGGACAAGTGGCAACTTGGCCATCATTGCACACCAGTTACATGAGCTGGCGTGTACACGTGCACTTGGCACGGAGAGCAAATTCACGATTGGTATCTGAGGGCATGTGCGATTGGAGAGGAGACAACATGAACTACGGTCTGTTAATGTGGAGGAACTACATGTACAAATGTATAGTAATCCCGCAACTATAGAGTCTGTTTTGTCGTAAGTTTGAAACATGCATCGAGTCTGTGATTTCTATTTAATTGAATGCGCTTCATCACGTTTCTCTCACCAATTTTGTATTTCTTGGCAGTTTCTGTGATGTTACGTGTTGATATGTTCTTGATATCCACATGAAATCTTCAACGCCATTCACACTCTTTTCCCCTGGTACTTATAACTTAAGCTAACTCGAGACAGAATGCACACTGGGGGCAGACAATTTCATGATCTCTGCAGTTATTTCACTGACATGCACTCCCAAAGTTGGCAGCACACTGTATGTCATACAAATTCATGTCTGTGCGATTGCAAAATTTGCCTGTGAGCTGTTTTGCAGACATAAAATAACAGTATGCAGACTCTGGGTGCTACCTCTATGTCAGACATAGAGGTAGCACCCTCTATGTCAGACATAGAGGTAGCACCCAGAGCTCAAAGATAGGCGTATGATCTGACTGAGATTACTGTTGTGTTACCAGCTTTGAGTTTCAGTGTGGTTTATACATGTATATGTCGGAGAACGGTGTCTGTGTAAAGGGAGGTTTTCGGGGGATTTTATGAATTCAATATAGGCCAACATAACTACCCCAAACCCTCACGTGAACAAGGAGCCAGATTCTGATCTTGAGTTGGAATTTTTTTCGTCATTTCTGAACAGTATCTTCCAGTTTTGCAATTTGTAACTTTGAAATTACGAAGGTTTCATGTGGAAATGTTTGGTTTTGGGATCACGAGTTCATTTTAGTTCAGTTCATGATGCTTGGCGAGACTCTGTAGGCCTAATGGAAGATGTGTATCATTTTCATACACGACCATTCGTTGCATTTCCTAAATAATAAAACGAGTAAACCTGTAATATATGCACATAAACGAAGCTGGAACCATCCAATTAAACTGTTTTAAAACAGTCACGTGTCTTCCTGCATTTCTTTATCATAATTTATTCATCCCACTTTCAACCTCTCTTGCAGCGCATTATAAAGTTGTCAACATTTGGATTTAAAAAAATAGATACGCCAGGTGTTCAGCCTCTCCCATTCTTGCGTCAGAATTTAAAATCCAGGTCCAGGAAAGATGAAATCACGATGTGGCAATAGGTGGTCTGTGGCAAGAGAGAAATGTATCTAATCGCCTATCACCTCCCAGACAGCGCCCCATCATCTGATTTCAGGAAAGATGAAATCACGATGTGGCAATAGATGGTCTGTGCCAAGAGAGAAATGTATCTAATCGCCTATCACCTCCCAGACAGCGCCCCATCATCTGATTTCTTCACATCTGTTACAGATGGTATTCTGCTTTGTTCTGTCCAGACGAAATAAACCTGTTGGTTAGCCCAGATTTGAAATGAAGTCGGACATCCAGTGACCGGGCCGCGCCGCCGGTGTGACAGGAATCCAACTCCCCCAGGAATCTAAGTCCTGTCGTATTGTTCATCGAGGGATTAGGATATGAGAGTTTTCCCGGGCGAGTTGGCTCTCATTGGCAACAATTCACCATTGTGGTTCCTGTAGACGCTGAGACGAATGCCACACGCGGGCCAATCTCGTAAAATCTGTACGACGGCATGTTCCACGCTAGAAATAGGTTATGTAATCCTTGGAGACTTAAATGCCTCTGCAGCCTACACAAGTGGACCAAGACCTTATTGGGAAACCACATTTCACTGCGCTGCATTAATCTGTCTGGCTTACAGAATGAAAAAACATGCTCAAAATGTCCCACCCGTGACATTTCCAACCCATGTTTACCTAGAAAAGTGTTCAAAAAGAACAAGAAAGCAGGGTTTGATTGTAACTTCTTGCCAGTTTTTAGATACACTGGTGTCCTTTCTTGCAGAACATGAAAAAGAAGTTTGGATATTTGTCTGCTTCTGACTGCTAATCAAATAAAGGTCAATGTTCCAAAAATTTGTCCAAAATCTGTCCCACCCGTTACGCTCAATTTTTCTCCATGAAAGAGGAGAGACTCCTGCCCAACCATAATATCATTGGAATCATTGAGAACTCTACTAAGTATTTCAATGCAAGTTAGTGGGCTAAAGCAAGCAGGTGAGCTGGGGAGGCGCCAAATGTGACTGAAATCTGTGAAGGTAAAATGCGTTGTCCCACCCGTGACAGTCAATTTTCTCCTAAGGCAGGCATTAGATGGAGGAAATTCATACTGCGGTGGGTTTGGCAGTCACCACCCTACAGACATATGGCAGAAACTTCGACCCGTGGATAAAGGTATTCTGCTACGGGAACAAAATATGGTNCCCCCCGTACGCTCGCCATGCACATGGCTGACAACCCTCCCTCCCGCCCCCTAGCTGCGTATGTAATACTTGAATGATCCCTTATTGAATAAATTTCAGTTAAACAAAATTAATGGATATACATGTATCTTTTGCTTGTCCAGCATGTCCCACCCGTGACATGTTCCGAAATAAGTTTTAAGAAAACCCATCCCTTCATCAAACCCAACGCTTTTCCGTTGTTGGCGAAGGCAGTTTTGTGCAAAGCACTAAGTGGTCAAACACGGGATAACCACGTATCCTGGCCTTGGAGCTGTTTTTCAGTCTTACAGGGAAAGTTCCACACCCAAACGAATGGAAATGTCCCACCCGTGACACTATAAAACGGTACTGCCATAATCAGAAGAAGTTTGTGGCCTCAATTTACCTACCAATGCATGGGCTAGGTCTTCATGAGTATTGACCACCAAGCAATAAAAAGATGGATTCCTTTTAATTACCAATTAAAGTGAAAAAGGCATTTGTCACGGGTGGGACAGAATTCTCACAGTGGGTTTCGGAATCTGCGCTGTAACAACTGATTCTTGAGGAAATCAGCTAAACGATATATGGTGCAACAAACTAGGGACATGTGTCCTTCACTTGACTGGAAACAGACCTCAGTTCGTTTGCACCGTTCGACCCTAAATTTTGCCTCCTCCGTCGTACAGATTTTACGAGATTGGCCCACGCATGTGACTTAAGCGACGTCTTTCATCATGTTCATGGTACTTCACAGCAATACAGTTTCAGCAACAACATCCATTGAAGGCAGCATCCGATGGAAATCAGGGATGATCGGACACAGGTTTTGAATTATCATCTTGTTGATATCTGAGCAGCTGGCGTCAGGCGATCGAATGACCTGGGTCTATCAGGGGGCTTTCTGCGAATCATGATTTAAAGGAGGAAGTTGTAAAATATAACTGCAAACGTGCCAACCATCAGGTATTCAAAAATTATTGCCAATAACAACAGTCGAGTCTATCAAAACCTTCCATCTGAACAAACTAGGAAGATGTCAGGAGATAGCCACTATTTTATTTTTATTTATATTAACAAAGGCGTTGAGCAACAGATGTTTTTCTAAATAATCTCGCAGTCTACTTTGTGCAAAATATAAAAAATATCATTCACCGCATTCAATTACGCTGGTCATCAAATCACAGCCTACTGTCGACCCCACAAGAGAATCCCGTCTCTCTGTATCCAAGTTGTACTCGATACAATTTTTTCTGCCTGAATACTGCCCTGAAATATAAAAGACTACAGTGTTAATCCATATCTACAACGTTGCTAATCTCTCTAAGTTGTCCCGTGACAAGCGACAGCAAGTCATCGAATCAAACACCTACGTACAGTAGGCCTATTGACGTACATGTAATTTGGAACCCGCTATACAGTGATTCCCCGCCCTTGCCGGCGTGTAATAGACCTACAAACGTCTAGTTCGCGCTAGTTCAGGGCTCAGTCTTTGGAACTCTGCTTTTCCTTGTCTACTGTTAAAAATTGCTAAGGGGCGCGCTGCCCCTTATAGTGCTGGCGATTGATGCCTTATGCGAGGGTCCGTGGGTTCGAATCTGGTAGAAGGACGCGATGACCTTCACCTTAGAAACCCGTTTCTAATCATATCTGTTAAAAATTGCTCCACGTTGCTTGGAAGCGCTGCGGTCCCGGAGCAATCCTGCGGAGTAAGAATGATTTGGTGTGTGCGCAGGCCCATTCGCCAACAGAACTGATAAATACGATCGGTCGAACAATAAGGAGGACACCGGTTCTACTGAGAGAAGATGTTCTGGAAGATACGGCTGATTTATTCTCACATGACTATTAACGTCGTCACAAAATGCCTCTGTGAGAAATACGGCCACACATGTTGGGAAAATTCTTGGAAATGTTTTTTGGAAATACTCTTGATATAAAAATATCAGTGAAAAGAACACATCAATCAGAAACTGAGATACGATCGTTCCTCTGTCAGTGAATTTTCGCCCCTATTTCTCCATTTCACAGCTGCAGCATCAGGTCATCCAGGTAGCATCGGTGGGTGCGGCCCAGAAATCACTTAGTATTGTTATGCTATCGATGACGTGTCCTTGTTTACAAAACAGAATGTTTCCCTTTAGTTCACCGTCTCCAGGGTTGGTGCATGAAACGTTAACACGTAACAAAATACGAGCAAATGCGAAATAATGCGTTATTAAAACTATGGGCCATGAAAGAGGAAACAGGAAGACCCAGAAAAACCCTCCTTGTCAATGAGATTCACTGATCATTCTGAAAAACGGGTTTCGGCCGAGAATCCAACTCAAAGCACCAAAGAGGCGCCAATCCTGCGCAACTCGGACAACTCTGTCGTCAAACTTAAACTTCAAAGTTAGGATTTAAATGTTGGTTTTGGCGCGTAAAGTGGCTTTAATGCTAGGCCTGGAAGTGACAACTGAGAGAGAGCCTCGTTTTGAAACCGTCCCTGGATGACGGTAACACGTGTTTTTTGTTGTGGTCTCATGGGCTTGGTAACGATTAGAATCAGAATAATGAGATCCCGTCACTTCAACTCAGCCCACCAGTTTCCAGTCTGATTTCGGACCGGAGACATCTTCGAAACAGTGCGGGCGGTCGTGTCTGACATTTCCTCGGGAATTGTCCACTTTTTGCACGATGGCGATACGAATCTTGACTTTGTGTCTGCTTGTCAGCATCGTCTTGATCGGCAGTGATGGCCGGAGGCCTGCGCCCGGTAAGTAGGAATGCTTTGCTTTCTTCTGACAGCATGTCATCATTGACTCTACCTTTAAACTTACGGTTGTTGTCAAGCAAAGATGGGGCACTTTTACGCTGGCTGGAAGGGCATCACAGGATTTCATATTTTGTCCTTCATCTCAACTTCGTTTTCGAAATTCTAACTTGTTTTATCTCTGATCGGAATTCCGACTTTTCTCGCAATTCGAGGCCACAAGCTTTTCCTCTACCCAACATGGATGCGTTTGTTTCAAGTCAATTTCAGGTAGGACTACTAGGCCCATGTCGGGGGGCCATGTTGGGGTAACTATCCATAAATCAAAGTCCATGATTATTCACTGTAAAACCTGTTGAGTTGATGGAACTTAAAAAAACAGGCAATTTTGTTGCACTAGTTTTTCCAATTTGAACCACACACGAAAATATCAAGTCCATATATTCGAATTAATGAGTACATAAATTCGATTCAATGGGTACATACTCTAACCTCTTCGATGTATAGTGCTTTTCAGAATGTCCAGTCATTTTTGCACTCATTTTACCTTGCAATGGAAACTAACCACAAACCACAAAAGTCCCAGTTACCTGTGCATGATTGCATGATTATCTTGAATCAGCGTGTAGACCTGAACAAGGACTTATTAGAAGTCGGTCAGCCGTTAATTGGCATGCACACGTAACTGGCCAATGTGTGGTTTGTGGTTTAAAGGTTCCATTGCAAGGTAAAATGAGTGCAAAAATGACTGGACATTCTGAAAAGCACTAAACCGGTTCCAAATATTCCAGACAACCATGACTGACACACAGGGCTATTCAACAGAAGTGGCCAAGAGCTGCACCATGTCTGCAAGGCCTAGCACCACCCCTATTTATGATCTATAGGCCTATGAGGGTATTGTGCCCTGGCAAGTCATCATCCCCTCCAAATTTCAGCTCGGATATTCTACCCAACTATCCTTGTACGGTTCAATAATCGTAGATACGCGATCCCAAATGTTGCTGCGGCAGTCAACGAATGTGCCAAACGAGGGCTGAAGTTGGCGACGTATGCGGAGTTGTTGGCATCCTTTAAGGCAGGGATGGACTCGTGTTATTGTGGATGGCTGACTAATGGTGGCGCTTATTATCCAATCACGCAGCCAAGAAAAGGTTGCGGCCGGACTCCACCCGGAATAAGGAGCTGCGGTAGAAAACCTTGGCGTAGGTACAAAGGATTTAACGCATATTGTTCGACGAGTACGTATCTGATTGTTTGTCTTCTTCAAAATCGACCATGACGTGTGTCACAGTCTAACAATTTAGGTTTCGGCTTCTTACCGAAGTTGTGTGGCGGTCTAGGAAAACCCGTCGGATGTCGCGTCTGAGGAAAGTGTTAATGGCCTTGGTGAACCCGCACATTTCAATAGCCGAAACGTACCACGTAACAGGTGAACAATAGCAGTTCAATGCACAGGCAATCTAACAACCCTTGTTGATCACTCAGCGACTTCCGACGGGTTATCCCAGACCGTCACACAGTTATATAGCTTAAAGCTGAACCCCAAGCGGCAGAGGTAGAAATTACGAACAGCCACAAGGCACTTCAAAACAACCTCTGAAAACGATACACCCTCTCGGACGGTCACAGTTGGTTTCACTTGCCACCACCCTCTTGGACAGTAAAGATCTCAGCACAGCTGCCAAATGAGAAAAAACGAAAAATAATCTGTGACGGCACCGAGATTCGAACCCACAACCCTCTGATCGATTCGCCAACCTCTTTCTGTACGCGCCACGAATACTTGTACTATGTTGCAAGCGATCTTAAAGCCTCACTGTATTGAATTCAGAAATTGCTTACGTCCTCCGACGTTAGTGTAGTGTAAAATGTACTATACTCTATCTGAATGTATTAGAGCTCTGCATGCAGTTTTTTCGTTGTGTTCTGAAAACTAGGGCTTGATTCTTTGAAATACGTGTGAGGTACTGATGTCTCTTACCTCAGATAACGACAATTCGGATTCGGTTTTAGCTTTTATTCTCATAAACTCCACAAAACAATTGACAATAGCGGCAGTTTTTCACCCACTCCGCTGCGCGGCGCCACAGCACGGGCTGCAACCTATGGGATGCCATACGGACAAATTATTTCACCGTCACACCCGCCATTGTAAGGTATTCAAATGGTCATGGTCTCTCTAGCCATATATTCTAATCTCTCGCTGAAAAATAAGACCGGACTTTGATTCCAGGGGGACTTGGATTCGCTCCTTTCACACCTGGTCTCAGTCTGTAGTAGTATAGGTTCGGCGCCAGTTGAGATCAGAGTATGAGCAGCTAGTGAAGATTTTCAGTCTGTAGTATAGTCTCGCACCGCCAAACTCTCATCTCGCTCCGCTTCCTACGCTTGGATGAGAGTCTGGCCCTAGATGCATTCATTCTGGTTATGCTAACGGTTCCACAGGTGGCGCTCACACACAGTCTTTGATTCAAACGCGCCGTAAGTATTTCTCAGTGTACCGCAATAAAAAAGTGAAACAATGTCTCAAATTAGTGTTATCGAGCTTTTATGACACATATTATTCTTCACATTTTAATAATTTCCTGTATTTTTATCATCGTTCCTTCGACAGAAAGGAGGAGCTGAATCGATGCTGTGACTTTAACGCATAGCTCTGTATGAATTTACATCCGGGTATGCATGTCCAGGATTAGCCTGGTTCTCTGGCCACCGTCTAGATGGCGCTGTGTAGACGGGGGCCAGGCAGCAACCGTTTGCTTTTCCCCAACCTGAACAACAGGGCACAAGCCTCCAAAAAACCTGGTGACGTTGCGTCGGTTTGTGACCCTGACGAACAACAGTCAAATCCGCCATTTTGCGTAGGGTTATGTGATGGGTGATGGGTGATGGTTCTAAAGAAATGACATTTCTCTGATAAATATTTGCTACTTTTATTGTATTTTATGATGATTTCAGATGAAATAAATATATTTAAGTCAATTTATTCGCATATTTACATCACAAGACCCCCCAGCAAACATCGTTCATCTGGCCCAGATCTACTTTTTCTCTGGCAAGGTCTGGCATCATCTGGCCAGATGATGTACCATCTGACCCAGGTCTGGTTTTTGTCTGGCAAAGATATTTCATGAAATGTTGTATGAAGCCCATTTTTTGTGAAGTTGTTTTCCCGTAATCCTGTAAGGATATTTGGCCTACTAGTATCTTTGCACCTTGTCCAGGAATTTTTTTTATTTCAGATAAACTCTGATATGGCCTGATCCGGCCCAGACCTGGTAGGATCAAGAATCTGGCCAGGACCTGGCACGGTCATGGCGAAATTTTTTTTACATTAAAAACAGGTGATATAGGGATGAAAATTTAGAAATTGCCATTTTCTGCATTTTTACCCAACCAGATGAACTGTCTTTCTGCAATAATGCAGCAGTCTTGTCCAGGTCTGTCCCAGACCTGGCACAATCTGGAGGTCTGGCCTGATCTGGTCCACATCTGGAACAAAACTCTTTTTTTTTTCTCGTCAAAACTGGTGATAATAGGTCGAAGAAGTAATACGTTTTTCACTCTCTGTACCTAAACAGAAAAATGTATTTCTCCTACGATGTGCACTAAAGCAGCAGGCTTGTAGTCCAGATCTGTGGCAGAGGTGGTCGGCTCTATACCAGACCTGGCACAATCTGGAGTCTGGCCTAATCTGGGGAACATCTGGAACCAAACTCTTTTTATTTCTTGACAAAACTGGTGATAATGTGTCGAAAATATGGAATAAGTTTTTCATATACCTGTACCTATAAATCAGGTAAACTGTATTTATCCCAAGATGTGCACTAAAGCAAAAGGCCTGTAATCCAGATCTTGACATGCTCTGGCCCAGACCTGGGAGAATCTGGATGTCTGGCCTGACATGGGCCGATCGCACAGAAAGCCCAGTGGTGCTTTCAGTGCATATCGGCGGTTTAGATGTTTAGATGGCGCTGCGTACGCAACGCTACCTAAACGGTGGCCGACGGAACCAGACTACAATATGCCTAGCCCACTAAAGCCCCCTTCACACCAGCTAGCATCCTGACCAAGCCCCGATCTATTTCTGACCAAAATTGCCCCCAGAGCGTGGTGGTCGGGAAGAATCGTGCAACTTTTTGCACAGACCGTGGTTCATGTTCGTTCAGTCCCCCGATGCAGGGCCGTTCTATCCGCGCTTTATAGATGATCAAGGCCGGATCTTTTCAAGACGCTCTTACGCTGTGATACGCGATCAAACGCCGATGCTTACGCTTAAAGCCCGCTAGAGGCATGATATCACACATACGTAGGTAACTGAGGTTGCCCATTTCGATTATGTAATGACCTTGATGATCAGAGGTCAAGGTCATACTTTGATAATTTGAAACATCTCTGCCTGTGGTAAAGGTAGAAGCATGATATCACCCATACTTTAGGTTGTAGAGGATGCCCATTTCGATTATGCAGTGACCTTGATGATCAGAGGTCAAGGTCATACTTTGATAATTTGAAATATCTCTGCCTGTGCACGACTGTTAGGAAGGGAATTTGCTATAGAGGCGCCACCTTTCGGAGAACGGCCACAACATGGGGAAAGCCCTCCTAAAAATAGTACGGTGACGCAGCCAAATCGGCGTAGTCGACGCCTACCTCCACAGCAAAGCCAATAGAATATTATTGACGACCGGAAGAAATCAATCTGGGCATGCGCAGGAGGCCTCTACTGTAAATTTATCACACTTCAAATGCATTTTTTGAAGTCATCAGATCGAACTTCAGATTACCAATAGGTTCAAATTGTTCTAAACATGTTTATCTATTGCAAGACGTTGACATTATCTTGATTTTCTAATACTCAACTGAGAAAAATGCAACCTTCGGCACTAAAATTCCGGCAGTTTAGCTCGGAAGCATGAGAGTTGATGCAATTTACTGAATTTACTGAATCTTGGAATAAGATCGCTGAACAATATTAACGTTATCATGGAGAAGGGAATTCCCGCTGCATATAAACATTGTGGTATAGCCGATAGCTGTCACAGGTTTCACCAAATCCTTTCGCCCAAAATACCTATGTTAACTTCTTTGTCTTCAAACCATTGTTTGCCATATTTGGTAGGAACCAAATAGTTGTATTGTACGAACGTCTCGTTAATACTGTGGTTTCCTTTTGTAGGCCTCGACCATGTCGACGTGCATGGCTTAATGTGTCAGGGAATTCCTATTATATTCCAAATAGGGCACCAACCAATCAAATTTCGTTCCGGACCTTTTCCACTACATGCATTGACTTCTAACAGTCGTGTGTGGTAGAGGTAGAGGCATGATATCACCCGCTATTAGGTTATTGAGGGTGCCCATTTTGATTATGCAATGACCTTGATGATCAGAGGTCAAGGTCAAGGTCAAACTCGATGATTTGATTTGAGCACATCAAAATGGCTGCCAGCAGACTGCCTCTCATGCCTGTAGGGTCCTCCTCAACAAGCGGGAACCATCAGACATTTAGGCCTACAATGTCATCTTGTATAACTTTAAGACCCACTAGGGATATGGCTTTCAGTTATCATCATCAATACATGTGATACCGTAAATTGACGCGTATTTGCCGACAAAAAACTCAACACAGATAAGATAGGGGCCTAGTTTGTCGCTGTGACTTCCTGATAAGATTAGGGCATTTGATATTTATGCGAAGATCGATATCATGCAGCCTCGGTTTCTCCCACATAAATTAATCTCCATCGACTTGGATTTCATCCTGAAAGATCATTTCATTTCAACAGGTAGAACGTTCCAGAGGACAGAGATACTCCAGGCAGTAGCCTACTGCGTTTTCTGAGTTCTGTGTCTCATCGACTTTCTGTATTCGGTTTGAAAAGCCAGGCACAAACGTTCACGGACAAAGTCAGGGGAGGACCAGGACTAAATAAAAAAAGTGCATCATCACAGAAGGGCGGAATTTGGGACCAAACTGTGTGACGAAATACGTCGTCTTCATTCTCGATTTGACCGTCACTAAGGGAAGAATGTCCTGCTACTTTTGTGCCTCCGCAAAAGGCCACTGCACCATCGACCCAACTCTTTCTCTGAACGAAATGAGCAAGAAGAACGCTCGGAAGATAGCGTTGATTGAAAAGAAGAAAGTAACAATTACTGTGCAGACAAGCTGTTTCAACACTCTGCGGTGTGTCTGTGGCTCGGACACAAATGGGCGAAAACCTTCCAAATAGTTTTAATGGACTGGAGAAAGGGCCGTGACGATGATACTGCGGCTGTGATCAACGTCGTGGACATTACGGATAAAGATACGATACAAGATTATGACGTTGTGAATGAGGAATATCTGCAGGATGAAGGAGAAGGCGTCACTGTCTTAAAGCTCATCGATGCTTAAAACGCCGGCGCGAGCCGTTTGGATAACTGCCGCATAGCCGCTAAGTATCGCAAGCCGTCCCTGCCATAAATCTACCATGCTGTAATTATTTACTACCATGCTAGTAAATATTTTCTACCATGGTAATATGTAATTCTTACCTAGGTAATAATTATTTACTACCTTGGTAGTATTTAATTCTTACCTAGGTAATAATTATTTACTACCACGGTAGTATTTAATTCTTACCTAGGTAATAATTCGTACTTCGGAAACGGAAGTACGAATTCTTACCTAGGTAATAATTATTTACTACCATGGTAATATTTAATTCTTACCTAGGTAATAATTCGAATTATTACCTAGGTAAGAATTAAATACTACCATGGTAGTAAATAATTATTACCTGGGTAAGAATTAAATATTACCTAGGTATAATTCGAATTATTACCTAGGTAAGAATTAATTACTACCATGGTAGTAAATAATTATTACCTAGGTAAGAATTAAATACTATCATGGTAGTAATATTTATTACCTAGGTAACAATTATTTATTACCATGGTAGAAAATATTTACTAGCATGGTAGTAAATAATTACAGCATGGTGGATTTATGGCAGGGACGGCTTGCGATAGCTAAGCGCATGTTCGAGTCGGCGATGCATCACCGAGATCCAGTCTTCGGTGATCCCAACTGTAATGCTGTACCGTCTGATTCTCTGCAGTTCGAACCCGGCGAGGAGGTAGTTCCGTTCAGCCTGGACCCCAAAAACGTGAACATTTTCAAAGGCAGACTTGACGACCATTGGAAGGAGTCAGACTTTTTGGATAGGATACTAGATGAGTGGTAAGAAGGGTGCAGAATGACAATATACTCTGCTTGTGTAGGCTACATAGGATGAAATGTAAATATTCTACGACTCGGATGCATTATAAGGATTTAGACGAATTTCACGAGGATAAATTGTCACCTGGAGAAACGGTATGAGACTTTCTTTCAGAACAGAACCCACCATACCCGCCTTTAGAGCTTTTGCAAATAAAAAACTGTGTATTGAAAAAGAAACTTACATCCTCTCTGGTAAAGCCCAAGTCGCACTGCCACGATTCCGACTATGATGCCTCTACGAATCCTCTGAAATATTTTCGTAGAGGGATCGTGGCCTTTTATGTTACAATGGGTGCGGATTATCACGAAAAACAAGAAGGCTATAGGAAGGCATCACGAAGCCTATAGGAACACCACGAAAGCATTTCGTAGAAGCATCGTGGTCGGAATCGTGGCAGTGTGACTTGGGCTTTAAAGATTAAAATTTGAAAATGTATTTATTGATTTTAGAATACCTCTTTTTCTGTAATACATCATTGTCCCCTTTCTTCTTTTCTTTCTTTTCATTTCATCCTATGTGTACATGGACATGTACATCTTTTATAAAAATCCACCAATGACCCCTCTCCTACCCTAAACTGCCGAAGGGCTTGTAGAGAGGATGTAAAGGGCAGCAACCTGCAATGGTGGAATAAAAAACAATTAGTAAAAAAAGAGACTTTCTTTTTCGTGAACGCCCCTCGCGCAGACAACATCAGCCCCGGGGAATGAACATCAATCGCTGTTCAAGGTTTGTAGCCTATTGCACAGGTCATCAGTCATACATTACTGCAAGGTATCATAATATCAGAATGCTTATCAGGAGAGGAGAGCCTTGTTGCATTATACTGAGAGCTGCACTAAGGCCACATGCCAAAAAAGGAAGTGACTATTCTTACGACGATCCTTATTTTTACGACGATGGTTTTTTTTGAGTTTTTAGGGATTTAGGATTAGGGTTTAGGGTGTGTTAGGGTTAGGATTAGGGCTAGGGGAAAGGCTAGGGCTAGGGCTAGGGCTAGAGCTGCAGGCTAAAGAAGGATTGGGATCGTCGTAAAAATAACGTAGTACATCGTATGTAAAATGCATTGGAGATCGTCGTAAGAATAGCCGCGGCCTAAAAAAATCTTTAGTTTAGCATCAGTCATACTTGTAAAAAGTGAGGAGGGAGGAGGTTTTTTTTTTTTTAAATACTGAAATGGACTGTGATCATCGAAAGAGAGCTTGGAAGCATTGCACAATAGACAAATCCTTAGTATTAACTCGAAAAAGGTTTTTATTCAAAAAAATACATATCTGAGTCACCCTGGAAAAGGCATGTGTAGACAAGAAACCACACTTTTTGACAGAGAGGAAAAATTGAAGAAAAAAATTGAAAAAAAAAAATTTTTGAAAAAAAATTTTTTCGGGAAAAATTTTTTTTCTTCAAAAAAATTTTTTTTGAGGCGGCGAGAAAATTCGAGGCGGGCGCTGATGCTAAACTAAAGATTTTTTTATGTGGCCTAATATGCTGCAGCCTTGAATAGGCTAGGCCTATAGCCTAGGCCTATATCCATCTCTCCTGATCGCTGCCTGATCGATGAACACTTGATGGGAATGATGGATTTCACACTCTTTGCCATTGAATTGATTTGCCTGAATCTGGTATCCTTTCATTCCTTGAACATGTTGAAGCCCCCAACAGCACAGGGACTTGACGCGAGATAGTAAAAGCTAGGGTTATATAACCCTAACCCTAACTAGGGTTTTCACCTTCATTTAGGGTTATACTTAGGGTTACAACCCTCAACTAGGGTTAGGGTTAGGGTTAAACACAAAAAAATAAAAATCCCCCTAGGTATCAGGGGCGGATCCAGGGGGGGGGAGCAGGGGGTGCGCACCCCCCCTTCCGGGCCAGAGTGCCCTTTTTCGGCATAGGGTGCCTTTTTCGGCAGGGAGTGCCTTCTTCGGCACAGAGCCGAAAAAGGCATTTCATGCCGGGAAATAGCGTTCGTTATGAGCACTCTTATTTTCTAAAATTTTCCCGGGGGAGGCCCCCGGACCCCGCCAACAGAGCCGAAAAAGGCATTTCCATGCCAGGAAATGTCGTTAAAACACTCTTAGTTTCTAAAATTTTCTCGGGGGACGCCCCCGGACCTGCCGCCGATATTTGATCCTCTAGGATACAGGCGCGGATCCAGAGGGGGGCCGAGGGGGCCGCGGCCCCCCGTATTTTTGGAAGACCAACGAAAAATGGATCCATAACTCCGAAAAAATGAGCAAACAGATGAGGAAATCATGCCCCCAGATGCTTGGAAATCGTATCTAAGCGCATCTGGAATTCAAAATTTTCTGGGGGGAGGCCACCAGACCCCCCGTCATGGATTTGCGCCTTCGGCGCTCGCCTTGCGACTCCGTCGGCCTGTGGCTGACGGTGACCGGCCCCCCCGTATTCCAAAATCCTGGATCCGCCCCTGGGATAGCCTACTCTTTTGGCAGAGAGTGCCTTCTTCGG